>CACSLK010027821.1:226943-237200 GCA_902706635.1 Striga hermonthica | reverse complement strand
TTCAGTAGAGCATCTTAACATAATTAATCAGTTAAATTATCAGTCTGAGCATAGTCAGTAGTAATTGTTTATTTTATTTTCAGTTTGATCAGGCATCAACACTACCATTCAGTTTCAGCAGTTTAGGTGGGGACTCAGACTAAGTACTACATTGATTATAATATCGCTACCATGTTTGAGGTATGCATATTCAGTATCCGCTCGGAATGGTCGCGGTCCATTCTGGGTTCTAGTGGCTTAATCTACCCACTAGAGTGTGCACATGGTCCGATATTAGTTTGTGCCGGCAGATTTCGGTATTAGTTTGTGCCGACAGATGTTCAGTTCAGTAACGTGACTTATGTCGCGAGATCATACCGGTATCAGATATCAGTTTTAGTTTTAGTTTCAGTTTCAGTTCAGTTATATATGCTAAGATCATGATATTGTTATTATTTTCAATGTTTACATTAGTATGAGTTTCTGCGGAGCACAAGTGTTTTAGTGCTCACGCCCCCACGCATTTCATGTTTTTCAGGTCGCAGGGTCGGGGACGTGTAGTGAGCTGGCGGGCAGTTAAGGATATTTTGTGGATATGTATATATGTGTTTTTGCCACGCTTTATTTCGCTAAACTTTCAGTACATATTTTCAGCTTTTGATCCGACGTGAGTCGGTTAAGACATTATAACCGTTTTACTTATCGGTTTAAAAATTTAATGGTTTTTAGAAAAATCAAGTTTTCACGGTAGCATCCCGAATCAGTTTTCGCAAAGTAAAAAATTTTATTTTTAAATAACTTTGGAAATTTTTGCACTCTGATTTCACGATAAGGCGGGGTGTTACACAGTCTGGGTTCTCACCTTTCGTCTTGAAAACTGTTTTGAAAATTGAAAGTGCTACATAAAAAATATAAGCAAGAATACTAAGTACTATGCTCGAATAATCTTTAACTGATAACTTATCCGATTAATATACAAACCATAACTCAAATATCATAATACATTGAATAAATCAACTCTTGATGAACTTCCTCTAAAGATAAAACTCAACTCATATAAATCATGCCTTATTACTTAGATGTTGGCTTACAAAACTTGTAAGTGAAATAACTCAAACTCACATACACAACTCAACATATTCAACTTACCAACATCAAACTTAACTCATGATTTATAACAATTAAACTTGCTCATCCTTATAACTCAATCATAACATTAAATTATGATATTAACATGTTTACTCAACATGTTAAAGCTAAACTTGCACAATTTATGAAATTGCATGCTTATCAACATTTTGATGCTAAACTTATCAATTTACTCATCATCAAATGTGAAACTCATACTCTTACACTTAACATGAATAACACATCATATTAAGCTATCAAATTATAACTTTATCAACTTCTCATCATGATAACTCATATCAATAACATGAAATGGATACTATTATGCCAACATAAACTAAATCATTACTCAACTTATAACTCATGCATGATATCAAATACTTAAATTCTAACAAGAATCACTTATACTAATCATGCTTTGCTAATAACATGATTCAATCATCAAATACAAGCATGAATTACCTCCTTCAAGGACTTGAAATTTGAAAGACTTGATATGAACTTGAATATGAACTTGAATATCTTAAAAATCCTTTACTCCAAAATACTTCTCCTCACTTAAACTCTCAATATAACTTTGATACTTTACTTTGGTGTAAAAATCTGATTTTTGAAGCCTCTATTTATAGCCAAAACTTTGGAATAAAATATTTGGAGTGAAGAAATTAATAAATTAAACAATTTAAACTTGTAAAAATTAATCACTTAAACAAGTCCTTACCAAACATTTAAAATTTTTAGCTAAGCATATTTAATTGCTCAAAATACACTTTAGTTGGCATTGAACTCGAATCATAAAAATTTAAAATTTTGTCGGTCACACGACCAGTGTCACTAGTCACACGACCCGTGTGATGCCACACGACCCGTGTCACTTTAGTCACACGACCCGTGTCACTTAAGTCACACGACCCGTGTGAAAAAAATGAAGCTAAACTTGAATAGTGCCTTGAGCCACACGACCCGTGTGGCTTGTCACACGACCAGTGTGACTTCACACGACCAGTGTGGCTACCCACACGACCCGTGTGACTTAAAAACTTTAAAATTTAAACTTTTTAAGCCTCAAAATAGCTCAATCTTGGAAATAAACTGATACTTATTACTAATAACTGAATGGGATATTACATTCTACCCCCCTTAAAACTATTTTCGTCCTCGAAAATACTGAATACTGAAACTAAAAACATACCTGACATCAAAACTCGAAATCTAGAAATCGAGCTCTAATATCAGCTTCTTGCTCCCAAGTGGCATCTGAATCTCCGTGGCGATTCCATTTGATACGAACGAGGGGAACATCTCGTTTCCTAAGCCTTTGAACCTTTCGGTCCAATACTGCTATAGGCCTCTCCTCGTAAGTCAAATCTAGTTGAATTTGTATCTCATTATGCTGAAGTACATGGTCTGGATCGCACACATATGCACGTAACATCGATACATGAAAAACATTATGCACGCTTGCCAACTTAGGAGGTAAAACTAATCGATAAGATACTTCTCCTACTCGTTCAAGTACTTCAAACGGACCAATATAGCGAGGATGAAACTTTCATTTCCTCCCAAAATGAATAACCCCTCTCATGGGTCGAACTTTTAAGAAAACTTTATCTCCCACCTCAAATTGCATATCTCGTCTATGCTTGTCAGCTGAAGATTTTTGCCGACTTTGAGCAGTCTTGAGCCTTTCTCGAATCCAGGCTACTTGTTCAACAGTTTCTTCGATCATCTTCGGGCCAAGTACTTGCTTTTCTCTAACATCATCCCAATAAAGAGGTGAACGACACTTGCGGCCATAAAGTGCCTCGTAAGGAGCCATCTGAATTGATGAATGATAGCTGTTGTTGTATGCAAATTCTACTAACGGCAACCACTTCTCCCACTTGGAACCTCTATCCAGAATACAAGCTCTGAGCATATCTTCAAGCGTCTGGATCGTCCTCTCCGACTGGCCATCTGTCTCCGGATGATAAGCCGAACTGAAACTTAACTGCGTGCCCATTGCCTTATGCAAACTTTCCCAAAATTTACTAGTGAATTTGGGATCTCGATCAGATATTATTGTAACAGGCACTCCATGGAGTCGAATAATTCCACGAGTATAAAATCGCGTCATGTTGTTCTGATGACTTAGGTAGCCCTGTAACATAATCCATGGTAACTTCTTCCCACTTCCATTTAGGAATCTCTATTGGTTGCAACAGACCTAATGGACTCCGATGCTCGGCCTTAACTTGCTGACAGACCAAACATTTCCTCACAAAATCTGCTGCATCTTTCTTCATCCCTTTCCACCAAAATGACTTTTTCAAGTCATGATACATTTTGGTGCTTCCAGGGTGAGCTAAATATGGTGCACTATGTGCTTCTAACAAGATTTCCTTTCGTAAAGCCTCGACCTTTGGCACAACAATCCTTCCTCTGAACTCCAATGCTCCATCGGAACCTCGATAAAAACCTTCTACTCCTCCAGCTTGAACTTTTTCTTCCATCTTCTGAACAAATTGATCGAAAGATTGCTCCTTCCAAATTCTTTCTCTCAGCATGGGCTGAACTCTCATTGAGTTAACCCTTCCAGTAACCTCCTTAGGAAGTGTCTTGACAACTTCAATCTGCATCCGAGCAAACTCATTAATAAGTTGATTATGCTGAGTGATACAATGTGCCAATCCACCCTTCACTTTACGACTTAGAGCATCTGCTACCACATTCGCCTTCCCCGGATGATATTGGATGGTGCAATCATAATCCTTCACAAGCTCCAACCATCTTCTTTGGCACATATTGAGCTCCTCTTGAGTGAATATATATTACAAACTCTTGTGATCAGTGAATATTTCACATTGGCCACCATAGAGATAATGTCTCCAAATCTTGAGTGCGTGCACTACCGCTGCCAACTCTAAATCATGAGTTGAGTAATTCTGCTCATGCGGTTTTAATTGTCGCGAAGCATATGCAACAACTTGACTATCTTGCATGAGTACACATCCAAGACCCCTTTTAGAAGCATCACTATAAATAGTAAAACTTCAAGTAGGATCAGGAATAATCAATACTGGTGTTGATGTAAGCTTCTTCTTAAGCTCTTGAAAACTCTTCTCACAACGATCGGACCACTCGAACTTCACAGATTTTATCGTTAAGTTTGTCAAAGGGAGAGCAATCTTTGAAAACCCTTTGATAAATCTACGATAATAACCTGCTAATCCGAGAAAACTTCGAACTTCTGATGGGTTCTTTGGTACTAACCAATTCTGAATTGCAGCTATCTTTGTTGGATCCATTTCTACACCTCTCTCAGTGATAATATGGCCTAAGAATGACACTTTCTTCAGCCAAAACTCACACTTAGAGAATTTGGCATACAACTTCTCCTTTCTAAGGGTACTGAGAACAACCCTTAGATGTTGCTCATGCTCTTCTTGACTCTTGGAGTAGACCAAAATATCATCAATAAAAACAATGACAAATTGATCAAAATACTTGTGGAAAACACGGTTCATCAAGTCCATGAACACCGCTGGTGCATTACTTACCCCAAACGGCATCACCACAAACTCGTAGTGACCGTATTTTGTCCGAAACGCAGTTTTAGCTATGTCAGATTCCTTAATCTTCAGTTGATGATAGCCTGAGCGTAAATCTATCTTTGAAAATACGCAAGCCACTCTCAACTGATCAAACAAATCATCTATCCTTGGGAGCGGATATTTATTCTTTATCGTTAACCGGTTTAAATCCCGATAATCGATACACATTCTCATGGAACCATCCTTCTTCTTGACAAACAATACAGGTGCTCCCCAAGGCGAAACACTTGGTCTAATGAAACCAAGTTTCAACAACTCTTGAATTTGAGTTTTTAACTTCTTGAATTCTTTTGGTGCCATCCGATATGGTGCCTTTGACACAGGCGCTGCTCCAGGAACAAGATCGATTGTGAACTCCACTTGCCTGTTGGGTGGTCTTCCTGGTAATTGGTCCGGGAACACATCCACAAACTCACGAACAATTGGAACATCATGAGGTGTTTGTGCTCTCGAATTTTCATCAACAATACTCACCAAATATCCTTGACAATCCTCCCGTCTTATAATCTTCCTTGCCTTCGCCATAGAAATTACCCGAGGCAACGTTCGCGTCTTTGAGCCGTAGAAAGAAATTTGATCCTCCTCCGAAAGATAAAGAATTACCTCTCGGTCATGACAACAAATATCAGCACGGTAACGTGTTAGCCAATCCATACCGAGTATGAGGTCAAAATCCCTCATCTCGATGACGTACGCGCCGACCTCCAAGATTCGCCCCCCAATATTGAGTCTAAGGTTTTCTGTCTTAGAACTCGTCACTATTTTCTGTCCTAAGGCTAAACTTACCTCAAGAGGATCAACAGTGTCAAGGAGTTGAACTCCTATGGCTTCTATACATCGTTTTGACACGAAAGAATGCGATGCTCTCGTGTCAAACAATGCAAAAATAGGAATATCAATTAAAATAATCATCCCAGACATGGTACCTGGGTTCTCCTCTGCTCGAGCCTGGTCCACAACCTATACTTGAGCTTGCTGCCCCGCTCGCCTCTGCTGCTGAGGCTGAGCCTGAGGTTGAGGCGTTGAAAGATTCACACCTTTTCCTCTAATCTCTATCTCTCTCGCATCGCAGAAAGTTTAAAAAAAAAAAAAAATTGTTCAGTCACCTGATTCGGGCGGACCACCATCATCTCCGGCGAGCACCTCCGAGCAGCCCCGCCGTCCCAGCGATCCGCTGTTCGTGAGCAGTCCCCGTGTTCAGAGTTTTGAGTCCCGTCGAGGCTCCGTTCGTCCTATCCCGTTCTGACCCGTTTTTCCGATTTCTCGTGTATTCTCAAAAACGGGTAATTTATTTCGACCTTCCTGCTATAATTTTCGTGTTATCAGGTTGCTGGAAAGATTTGCTGAATCGATTATCGTATATTGATTCGGTTCGTTTTGTTCGTCGTATTTGGGTTTCGTGAATTAGTCGTGTGAATTGGGACTCTCGTTTGTATAAATCGAACCCCCTTGTGTTGCTGCGAGAAATACGTTTAATTTCGGAGTCCCGTTTCGTTGCTTCGGTGTCTCGTTGTATTATTTCGAGTCTTGAATGTCATTTTGATTAATCGTACAAAAACCCGATTTTTACAAGCATTTCGAACTCTTAAAATACGTTTAATTCATTAATGTTTGAAATTCCCGAACCCCGGTTGTCATTGGAGTAGTCGTCGTCAATTTTCGGTCGAGTTTTGGTCCAAGACGATAGATTTTCGCGAGCCTCTGCATTTTTATTCCCAGCTCTGCACTCTGTTGTTTCAGGTCCCAGACTTAAAGTTTGATTAATGTAAATAAAGTTTTCATTGTATAATGCAAATAGACGTGTGGCGCAGTGGCGCTGCGTCCTTGTTTCTGCGGTGGAGGTCGTGGGTTCGAGTCTGCTAGTACCCATTTTTATATTTTTTTGTTTTGTTGATTCCTTGGTTCCAGCAGAGTGGGCTGAAGCCCGCTCCAGCCTGTGCGCGCGGCCCAGTTCAGACAACAACTTCAGCCCGCGTCTGGCCCTCCTTCAGCCCGCGTGTGCTCAGCCCATATGAGCGTTGGGCCAGACCCATGTTTAGGCCCAATTTCTTTTAATGCAGCCCAGATATTTTAATTGGCACCCTAAGTTGACTTTTAAGCCTATTTTGAGTTCCGGAAGCCCGTTTTAATATCGAATTTGATTTTAAAAATTATTTTCAAAGTAGAAAAATTTTTGGAAAAATTATTTCAAGTTCCGAGACCCCAATTTATTTCTCCGAGTCATATTTTTCAAAATTGAGAGAGTTCCAAGTCCACGAAAAATCCGATTAAAACTCGTAAATCTTAATTTTTATTAAGTATGGGTTTTATGTTAAATTCGAGTAGTGAGATAAATTAATGATAAATTATCTCGCTTAAATGTAGGTGTTTGAGGAGTCGAGCCTCATCCTACGTGCTTGCTTTTGTGTGCCATTTTCTACCGGAATTTCCAGGTGGGTTGTAATTGTAAAATTTACTATGCCTTAAATGTTATTACTGTTTTAATTGTGGTATGATCAAAGTATGCATGTGAATCATGTAGCCTTCGGTGTGAGCTGTATCGGCCACCGGACGGTTGTCCTTGTAGCTATAGAACGTACCTTCGGGTAGTCTCCCTTGAGAAGTTGTAAGACCAGGGCTTAGGTCCCTCGGCCGGTGATTTTCATTTGTAAGTCCAAGGCAAGACCTTGGCCGGTGGGGTGGTGTACTCCTACTGGATGGCACTCGATGTAGGACCGGAGGGCATTCGATATATAGTCAGCAGTAGTCTATGCGTAGGTGTGCACATGAGTCTGATTATTGCGATTATTGATGGGAGAATGGGATAGATTATTGCTTCGTATACATGCTGAGACCATACCTTTTGAGTATTGATTACTGTTAATTATTGACATTAACATTTATGGCATAGCGGTGAGCACTACTGTTTCCTTTGTGCTCATCCCCACCTGCTCTTCATGGATGCAGGTTAGATAGAGCGGCACGACGGAGGGGATGCGAGTGGTGGTATTTCATTTGAATAAATGCTTCCGCTTTGAACTAAATTTGGATGTTATTGCATTATTATTGACTATTGTTTTTCTAGTATTGGATTATTGATAGGGATTATTTCCCTAGGATCATTATTGGATTATTGATTGATTATTGGGATTTTCTTTTTGATTATGAGTATCGATAATTGCCGAATATTGAGAAAATGCCGAGTATTGATTATTGATTTGAAAATGAGTAGCGCCTCGAATATTGTTTTTGAAATAAATTCAAAAAATTTATTCTGATTTTTCGGTAAATAAAAGTGGGGCGTTACACTAAGTGTTAGGCCCGAATGTTCCAATGTCCACGGAACTTCACGAACTACTTGGTTGAATCAAGTTCGACCAATGTATGCTTGTGATTGTTCTCTAAGGTCAAGTAGATGTTGATCTTAGTATATAATTGTTGTAGGTGTTTGACGAGCCGTTCTCGCTGCCTACTCCCGATTGTGTGCCATTTTCCTTTGCTGTACCAGGTGGCTTTTAATCTAAAATTTTATATGCCGTATGTGTTTATTATAATGTTGATTTGGTATAATTTTAGTATGTACGTAAACCATGTAGCCTATCGGCGTGAGCCGATTCGGCCGTCGGTACGGTTGTCCCCGTCGATGTAATACTGTTACCTTGCGAGGTAAGTCTCCGTAAGACCTAATGAAAGGTCGTGCCTTGTCGCACGTACTCCCATGAGTTAGGGTAATGAATCCCCTTTCCTTGGATAATGAAAGATGTGTACACGTGGGTATTATGTTGTGATGTGATTAGGAGATGTGACAGAATAATTGTTTTATGTTCATACTGTAACCACACCTTCTCTTCATAATTTATGTTGTGATATATGTGCATAGTGGTGAGCACGCTTTTCATCTTGTGCTCATCCCCACATGCTCTTCACCGATGCAGGTTAAGCAGGAGCAGGGTGACGAGGAGAGGCGAGTGGGTCGGTCATCATGTTATGCATTTATTGCTTCCGTAGAATAATTAAGGCTTTTATGGACCTTTATGTGAAAACTTGTTTAAAACCTTTTTCCGAAACGTAAGACTTGTTTGTTTTTGGAAAACTTGTGGAACCCTGATGTTGGGTGTGATGGTATGGTTTTAGTATATTCATGTTTGAGAATTATGTCTCACGTTATGCTTTGGTTAATGAAAATCATTCGTGAAAACTGGGTAATGAATCCCCGTGGACCCAGATAAGACTTGGGTTACAAAATATGTTGTTTAAGAACCATTAGATTTCGAAAGTGATCTCGAAAATTTTATACTGATTTTTGGAAAGTCCGAAATTTCTATAAAATCAAAGTGGGGTGCCACAGTTTGGTATCAGAGCCAGTTTGTGTTTCTGTAGACTGGTTCATATGTGGTTATGTGTTTAGACCTTGTAATATGACCACTCGTCTCCGTCACTCTGCGCTGCTTAAGGTATGTTTTGTTTAAGTATTAATGGAAATACTTAATATGTAAATGATACACACAATGAAACTACTTGTGATGAACTTGTGATTTGGGGCTTAGGATCTATCCACCTTGATTTTATCGAACTCTAGTGCTTATTGGCGAACTCTAGACTTCTGTAATATTAATTATATTTCAGCTTATTCAATGTAGAAGCATGAATACCCGCAACAACCGTAATCGTCAGCCATCTCCGCAACCTTCTCCTCCTCGTCAGCACTTGGCCCCTCCGGCCATGGACCTTACTCAGCTTATCATTCAGTTTCAGAGGATGAATGCACCAACCTTTGCGGGGACTGAGAACCCCACAGCGGTGCTAGAGTGGATCAAAGAACTGGACAAGATCTTCACTGTACTTCCCTTCCCTGACCGTCAGCGGGTATCCCTTGCAGCTTACCAGATGAAGGAGGATGCTTCCGACTGGTGGATTGACCACTGGGCTCGGAGGCCAGAGGCGGAGCTCCATGCACTCTCTTGGAAGCAAATGAAGATGATGGTGCGCAGCAAGTTCCTTCCCCAGAGCTTTTGGGACAGGATGGAGCATGAGTTCTACCATTTGCAGCAGGGCAGCTCCACAGTGGATGAGTATATCTGCACTTTCACCCGAATGTGCCTTTTTGCGGGCGACGCAGTGAACACCGATGCCAAAAAGGCCCGCAAGTTTCTCAAGGGGCTCAACCAGAGGATCCGTGAACTGGTGGGAAGTCACAGACTGATGTCCTATGCAGATACCGTGAGTAGGGCTCAGGAGGTTGAGAGCTGTCTCATTCCATTGGCTCCAGTTCCTTCTTATTATCATGCTTCCCAGCCTACTCAGACCGTTGTCGGGCAAGAGGAAATCCGACTTCCAGAACAAGAAGAAAGGAAAGAAAGGGAATTTCGATAGGCGCGACAATCGATCCTCCACTGGCCAAGCCTGCCCGAAATGTGGTAGATCCCACAGCGGTGAGTGCCTAGCTAGCCAGCGCACTTGTTTCAACTGCAACCGCCCGGGACACTATGCCAATGTTTGTCGTGAGCCCAAGAGGCAGCAGTAGTTTCCTCCGCAGCAGCAGCAGCTTCCCCCACCGCCACCTCATCAGCAGCAGCAG
>CACSLK010027821.1:182922-200486 GCA_902706635.1 Striga hermonthica | reverse complement strand
GAAACCGTACGGTTGACACTACAACCGTTCCGATGGGTTGTTCAATTCCATCTAGGCTGTGAACCAACGATTCTTGTTTCGCAAATAACTGATATAGTGATCTTCGGTACGCCCGATGACGACCCACTTATCTACATGCAAAACAACAGAACGTGGAACTTATTTAACCAAACATAATTCTCTTTCATCAAGGAATAACAAGTGTAATATCCACTAAAGCAAAGCTTAAGTATATAACACCAACACTGCGCTCGAAGTTGTCCCTCTCTCTATCCTTCGCCCCGGCGACACAGTTCCTACCCGTATTTTCACAGCTCGTGTTTCTTCCTCCAATTCCGGAGACACCATGGATAATGTCCCTCTCCGCCGTCATCGACCTGCTTTTGGCTCGATGGATGAGCCAGAGGAAGATGAAGTTATTTCTTCCCAACCTAGCGCTTCTGCTTCTCCCCATAAAAAATCTTCGACCAAGAATCCTTCAAAAACTTCCATTAAACGCCCTTCTGTTTCCCATGCTTGGTATTCTTCGGGAAAGATCGGCCTCCCCAGCGGTTGGTCGATCCTCAGCTCCTCCTCTTCTGACAAGTATGACCATCCTCCGAAAAATTGCTACACTTTCTTCGAAATCCAATTTAAGATTGGCCTGCGTTTTCCTTTCAGCCCCGAAATACTTCGCATTTGCGAGTGGTTCTCCCTTCCCCTGCATCAACTTCCTCCTAATGCCATCCATTTCATAACTACCTTCATCATTCTCTGCCGCATCCGTCTAGGTCGATTTGACCTAGACTTCTTCCACTACTGTTATGGCCCTTCCAAGCAAGGTCGAGGCCTCTACCTGAAAAGCAGCAACGGTGCCCACTTTATAAATGACATCCCACTTCTTCAATATTCATATACTTGGTGCACCTTTTTAACAATTCATCATAGGATCGGGCAGGCTTTTTAGGTAGCGAATTTCTGCAATGGCCTTCCTTCAACCCCCGTGTCAGCCCCCCGGCCTTGATTTATTCGGTCGCCGTGGGTACCTCCACACACGCCCGAGTGAACCTGGCTACATACTCCCTTAGGGACTCATTTTCATGTTGTTGCATATTCATAAGGGACATGTACGTCTTCTTATGTTTCCTCATGCTAGAGAACTGATTGATAAATAGCGAACTAAATGCGTCGAAGCTGTGGACAGATCCTGCAGGTAACTGATGGAACCAGTCCTGAGCCGGACCCTTCAAGGTTGCAAAAAGGCTCTATAACAGACGCTATCACTATATCGATGTTAGACCGCGACATTCTCAAAACTCCATAAATTCCTTGTCGAATCTGAGGACCCATCGTAATATATACTCGGCTCCCTAAAATTGTGCGGTAAATCGGCACCCAAGACGTCATCAGTGAAGGGATGACCTTGCATCTTGAGATGACGCCTGCCTTCCACCCTTGCTTGGAGCTCTTTAATTTGGTTCGCCATCTGCTCCATCATCGCATCCCTAGACGGCATCGAAAATATTGGCGATATCATCGACCTCTCTTCTTGCCCATCCTTGCGGTGACTACCTCCTCTTAAAGTCCTAGACAACCCGGGGACATGCCGCTCGATCCTAGTAGCTGGCCGCTCCCCAGCCACAATAGGCCATTTCACAACCTCAACGGATCGCTCTGCCTCCGTAGCCGGCCTTTCTATTATCGCAACAGGTTTCTCCACTATCGCCACATCTCCCGCAGCCAATGCCCAACCTACAGCCTCCGCGACGATGCGATCCAACTCTCCTCTAGTCATCTGCATCACTGGCCCTCCACCCTCCGACACTACTTCTGGCACCGATCTTCGTATCACCATCTCCTGACCCGCTCCCTGGGTCGCCAACCCTTTCTCCTGATTCGATGGGGGAACTGTGGGTACCTCTTGTATCGTAATAGGGGGTGTAGTCATCAAGCTCTCTCCGGCAACCCATCCCTTCGGCCGGCCCTCCACCATAGGGCGTCTTCGCTACCCATGCCTCATCTAAACTATCATTCAAGTCCTCTTTGATTGCTCATCCGCGATCATGTTCGTCATCCTTGTATCCTCAATTGGTAGAAGAAAATAGTAAGGTCCCACAGATGGCGCCAATTGATGTGCTATTGCACACTTGACTGGCCTTCCTTGGTCTCCACCCACTTGAGCCCTCCGAAAACCTACAAAGACGCTGGGAAGGTAAACCTCCGACGCTCAAGTTAGTAGGGTATCAAGGAATGCTCAATTTGTATATTAGGGTTTTTGTGAGGTAAAAACTTAGACCTTACCGTCATACCTAATTCACCTATTTATATGTAATTCCCTAGCCTCCTCTGCACGCTTTATTCTTCATTCCATTCGTTAATGTGCCAGCCCATTTAAGTGCCAGCCCACCACTTCAACCTGTTTGGCCCATGCACCTAGCCGAGCCGTTATTGGACCGAGCCCACACATGTTATTAATGGTCCGAACCTACAACTTGCTAGACTATTGCATCTGCCGGACCAACAAACCTACCAGCATCCCTTCGGCTCATAAAACCGAGCTGATTTCTGTCGGTCTACCCAAGATGCTCTCTTGTGCTATATCAACAGTGGCTTTTAGTGCTCACGCCCCCACTATATTATCTTTTTCAGGTCACAGGGTCGGCACATGGGAGTGAGCCTAGCTGGTGGTCGTGGCTTTGGCTTATGCCATTTTACAGACTTTTGTTGTATATGTATATATGTATTGCCACGTTTTTACTTCCGCTGACAATTTTTAGGTTTCAAAACTGGCATGTTAGGTTTTATATTTCTATCTGATTTATCGGTCGAACTTTGTAATGTATTACATGCTAGTTTGATTAAAGATAATTCATTTTTCTTAATAGTTCAAACTTAGAAAAGATAACGGGTTTTTCAGAAAAGTATGGTTTTACAGTAGCATCCCGAATCACGATTTTGCAAACTAATATGTATTTCTAGAAAAGAATTTGCGAAAATTTGACTCTGATTTTAATAAGCTAGTGGGGTGTTACACCTGTATACTTCAACATATCATAAGGAAGCTATTGAGGATAAGAAGGAATCTAGATGCTGACTAGGTGACGGATGGAATGTGAACCGACTAGGGTATTTTGGACATTTCCAGTAAGTTGGCCAGGGCATTTTGGGAACTTTAGGTAAGTGTTCTGCTTCTATATAAAGAAGTTGAGGTAACCCCAAACCCTAACTCCCATTCATTCCATATTCTCTTCTATGCTGCTGCTCTCTCAGAGCAGCCTTTCATTATCTCTCTCACATACTGACTTGAGAGTCGGAGGCTCTACGCCGGAAACACCTCCGGCGTTGAGTTTCTGCAGGTATTCTCATGGTCCAACAACGGTTCGAAGGCAATTTAGGCATATTTGGGCTCTATTCAACCGGTTCGCTCTAGATATGAAGAGCAGACCCATAACAACCCTTTTTGCCAGTTGGTCAAGGTCGAGCAACAGCTTTTAAGAGCTTTGTAAAATGATAAACAAATGTTTTTCAACTCGTCTTCTCTCAACCCTTCTGGCGAGATGGTCAGAGTCGAGCAACGACTTTTAACTTCTTTGTAGCTTGATAAACAAAGGTTTTTCAACTCGTCTTCTCCCTACCCTTCTTGCGAGATGGTTGAAGTCGAGCAACGACTTTTAACAGCTTCGTAGCTTGATAAACAAAGGTTCTTCGAGTCGTCTTCTCCCAACCATTCTTGCAAGCTGGTAGAACTCGAACAACGACTTTAGCAGCTTCACACCTGTTAAACAAAAGTTCTTCGAGTCATCATTTCCCAACCCTTCTTGCGAGCTGGTCAAAGTCGTGCAACAATTTTAGCAGCTTCACAGTTGTTAAACAAAAGTTTTTCGAGTCGTCTTCTCCCAACCCTTCTCCCAACCCTTCTTGCGAGCTGGTCGACGTCGAGCAACGATTTTAGCAGCTTAACAGTTGTTAAACAAAAGTTTTTCGAGTCGTCTTCTCCCAACCTTCTTGCGAGCTGCTCGAAGTCGAGTATCGTATCTTATGATAACATCGTCGTAGTTCTATTTAATTGATTGCGTAATTATGTCGTAGGCTCTTGGAGATTCTAAACGGTTGCGATTTCTATAGCTATTTAAATTGACTTCATAGTTGCAGGTTCTACAGGCCTATCGAGAGTCCACTCAAATATCACTACCTTGTAGTTGTTAAGTCTGACCTTGTGGATGTAGGCTTCGCAAACTTTTCAGAGATTCTGCTCGAAAATCACAGCTTCGTAGTTGTGTAAGTCGACTTTGTAGTCGTAGGCTTCGTAGCATTTTTGAGATTCTGCTCGAAAATCACATCTTCGTAGTTGTGTAGGTCGACTTTGTAGTCGTAGGCTTCGTAGCCTTGTTAAAGATTCCGCTCGAAAATCACAACTTTGTAGTTGTGTAGGTCGACTTTGTAGTCGTAGGCTTCGTATCCTTGTTCGAGATTCTGCTCAAAAATCACTACTTCGTAGTTGCGTACGTCGACTTCATTGTCGTAGGCTTCGTAGCCTTGTTCGAGATTCTGCTCGAAAATCACGTAGTTGTGTAGGTCGACTTCGTAGTCGTAGGCTTCGTAGCCTTTTTTGAGATTCCGCTCGAAAATCACAACTTTGTAGTTGTGTAGGTCGACTTCGTAGTCGTAGGCTTTATAGCCTTGTTCGAGATTTCCCTCAAAAATCACAACTTCGTAGTTGTGTAAGTCGACTTCGTAGTCGTATGCTTTGTAGCCTTGTTCGAGATTCCACTCAAAAATCACAACTTCATAGTTGTGTAGGTCAACTTCGTACTCATAGGCTTCGTAGCCTTGTTCGAGATTCTGCTCGAAAATTACAACTTCATAGTTGTGTAGGTCGACTTCGCAGTCGTTGGAGTTAGTCAGCTATATAGCCATTTTGAAATTTTCAATTTTTCTAGAAATCATAGAGAAGTCAACATGAAAACGTGAAGGAACTCAATAGGAGCGTAAATTTGAAATTCATTTCATTACTGAATTTGATTTGCACGTTGTTCAGTACAAAAAGGAGTTCAAAACATTATCTTAAGCGTAAAATCGCTTGAGATGGATTACGTGCCAGGATCGCGGCAACTGTCGACCTTCTGCATCCTCGAGTTCGTACACCCCTCTCTCGAGTACTTTTGTGACTGTGAAAGGCCTTTCCCAGTTAGCTTCGAGCTTCTCAACGTGTTTGTGGGCGTCTGCCCGTTTGAGGACGAGATCTCTTACTTGGAATCGTCTGGTTCAGACCTTCTTGTCGAAGGCTGCGCGCATCTTTTGCTTGTATTCGACGGAACGTACCCAAGATTCTTCTCGCCCTTCTTCAATTATGTCAAGGTCTTCCTTAATCATTTCTTTATTTTTCATTTCTTCGTAAAATGTTGACCTGTGAGATGTAAGTCGACATCGATGGGCAAGAGTGCGTCATTCCATAAACCATGTGGAATGGAGATTGACCTGCTGAACTTATTGGAGTCATCTGATAAGCCCAAAGTACTGTTGTTAGCTCATCGACCCATGCTCCCGACACTTTCTCCATTATTTTCTTCAACCCTTGGAGAATAGTGTGACTGGTTACTTCGACTAGCCCGTTCGCTTGCGGGTGTGCGACTGAGGCAAACCGCTGCTTAATTCCCATATCGAGGCACCATGCTTGAATTCGTTTTCCTTGGACTTGGGTTCCATTATTTGAAATTAGTACTTTAGGGACTCCGAATCGGCAGCAGATGTTGTTGAATAGGAACTGTATCATTTTTTCAAAGGTGATTTGAGCCAAGGGTTCTGCCTCGACCCACTTGCTGAAGTAGTCGACTGCAACCACCAAGAATTTTCTCTCCCGTTCCCATTGGCAATGGACCCACCAAGTAAATTCTCCATTGGGCGAAGGGGATCGGAGAACAGATTGTCGTCATGGATTCAGCTGGAATATGGGTGATTTGGCCGTGCCACTTGCACTCGTCGCATTCTCGCACCAATTTTTCTGCCATCATTAGCACTTTAGGCAAGTAGTATCCTGCTCGCAAGGCTTTGCCAGCTAGGGCTCGAGATCCCATATGTGCTCCGCAGCAACCTTCGTGTATTTCCTTTAAAACATGGATTCCCTAGTTCTCAGATACACATCGTAGGTGGGGCTAGACCAGCAACTTCTTGTATAAGACCCCATCAACTTTAAAGTATTTGCTTAGATATCGGGCAGCTTTTTCCAGCTCTTTCTTGTCTCTTGCGGGCACTTGCCCTTGCAAGAGTTCATGAATCGACTTCCTCCAATCATCCCTTTCGTCGACTTCCATTGCCTCGCCCAATATAATTCCTTCAAAGTGCATCGTAGTAATGTGCCCTCCCATCTTCCCCTAATTGGAGCTTGCGATCCTCACGAGCCAGTCCGCCCGCTTGTTCTCATCTCACGGGACATGCAATAACTCAAATTTTGCCAGGCCTTGTATGAGGCTTTAAATTTCTTCGACATGTCTCCTCATCCTTTCTTCCTTTATTTCACAATTTCCCAATACTTGTCCCACGACGAGTTGTGAGTCAGAATGTGCTGCAATTTTGGTTGCTCCACCACCAATTGCGAGTTGAATTCCTTTGATCAATGCCTCAACTCAGCTTCATTGTTCGAGGCCTTGAACCCCATTCTGATGGCAAAGTCGATTTTCTCGCCCTCGGGAGATATAAGGACCACTCGTAGACTACATCCTTTAGTCGCAGATGAACCATCGACATGCATGACCCATTTCTTCTCTTCTGTCTTGGTACTTTTTTGAATGAAGTCTGCCAAAGCCTGAGCTTGTATGGCTCGTCTGGGCTCATATCTAATGGAGTATTCGCTCAACTCGATCGCCCATTTCACGAGTCAACCCGAGACAATAGGTCGACCCAAGGTCTCTCCCAGTTGAAAATTTGCCCTTACCATTATCACATGATTCAAAAAATACGGCCTTAGTTTTCTAGTCGTTATCACCAACGTTAAAATAGCTTTCTCGACTTTAGAGTATCTCGTCTCCACGCCCTGTAGTACTCGACTGCTGTAGTAAATCGGCTGCTGGGCTCCTCCTTCTTCTTGCAGCAGTACTGAACTTAACGAAACCACTCCAACTGAGATGTATAGTACTTTCTTGAATGAAGTCTGCCAAAGCCTGATCTTTTATGGCTCGTCTCAGCTCATATCTGATGGAGTATTCGCTCAACTCGACTGCCCATTTCACGAGTCGACCCGAAACAGTAGGTCGACCCAAGGTCTCTCCCAGCTGAAAATTTGCCCTTACCATTATCACATGATTCAGAAAATACGGCCTTATTTTTCTAGTTGTTATCACTAACATTAAAACAACTTTCTCGACTTTAGAGTATCTCGTCTCCGCGCCCTGTAGTACTCGACTGGTGTAGTAAATCGGCTGCTGGGCTCCTCCTTCTTCTCGCAGTAGTACTGAACTTAACGAAACCACTCCAACCGAGATGTATAGTACCGGCTCGTTGCCGGGCTCAGGCTTTGTCAATAAAGGTAGCTCGCTCAGAAATTCTTTAAGTTTTTCAAATGCATTCTGGGCCTCGTCACCCCACTTGAAATTTGTCTTGTTTTTTAGTAACTTGAAGAATGGGAAACTATTCTCTGTGGCTCGAGCGATGAACCTGCTTAGACCAGTAATTCGACCTGTCAGGATCTGTACCTCCCTGATGCTTCTTGGTGGTGCCATGTCGAGTATGGCTTTCACTTTTTCCATATTCACCTTGATTCCTCGTTCTGTGACCACGTATCCCAAAAATCACCCCGCCTTTACCCCAAAAGCACACTTACTCGGGTTCAATTTCATCCCAAATGCTCTAGGGTTTTGAATGCTTGCCTTAAATCGTCTGGATGTGAAGTCGAGGATTTACTCTTCACCAAGATGTCATCGACGTACACCTCTATATTTCGCCCAATCTGGGGTTTGAACATGCGATCCATCAATCGTTAGTAGGTTGCTCCCGCATTCTTAAGTCCAAAGGGAATGATGACATAACAATATGTCCCTTTACTCGTCACGAAGCTAACTTTGCTTTGATCTTCGGGGGCCAGGGGAATTTGATGATACCTCTGGGATGCGTCCATCGTACTTAGCAACTCACAGCCGTCCGTGGAGTCAACTAGCTGATCAATTCTTGGTAGTGGATAATGATCCTTTGGATATGCCAGGTTCAAGTCACGGAAGTCGATGCACATGCGCCACTTGTCCAGTGCTTTCTTTACCATCAAGTGTTGGATATCCATTAGGGAAATTGTATCTCTTTAATGTGTTTAGCTTTCAGCAACTTGTCCAACTCGACTTTGATTGCTTTATCGATTTCCGCTCCGTGATGCCTGAGTCGCTGTTTTACTGGCTTCCTGATGGGGTCAACATTAAGTTTGTGTTCCATGACCTCTGGGTCGATTCCAGTCAATTCTTCGGGGGAGAAGGCGAATATGTCTCTGAATTCCTTCAATAGCTCCACAAATTGTTTTTTAACTCGCCTTCCAACTCTCTCCCGACTTTGGTGGTTTGATACTCTCTTTCCCCAATTTGGATCTCCATTAGCTCTCCATGTGGCTTGAAGTCGTTCCCCCTCGGCCTCTTTTCATTCGTCACTGGCTTTTTGCTTTGACTTCAACCCGCTGGTTAGTTTTTACTGCTATCTGATAACAAGTTCTCGACAACTTTTGATCGCCTTGGGCTTCTCTAACTCGATCTCCGACAGGGAACTTTATCTTCATGTGGTAAGTCGATAACACTGCTTGAAATGCATTATGTGTCGGCCTCCCCAGAATTACATTGTAAGCTAACTCGACATCGACTACTACTAACCTCACCATTTTCACTTTCTTCAAATCGCCTTCCCCTAGAACGACAGCGAGCATAGTTTCTCCTAAGGGCGCGACTTCTGACCCGTTAAATCCAAACAACGAAGTATGCATGGGTGTGAGTTGTATATCGAGCTCCATCCTCTTGAGACAGTCATAAAATATTACGTTCAGCGAGCTTCCAGTGTAAACAAACACTCTCTGCATTTCATAGCCCGACACTTGGGCAGTTATCATCAAGGCGTCATTGTGAGGCCTCTCGACCTCACCCACATCTGCTGGCCCAAAGTTCATCACAGGGCCATTCTCATCTACTTGTTGTATTTCCGTCATCGCATGTCGACCTCGATGCCTTCGTGGCTCGATACGAGTCTCCGTCGATCGATCCTCCGAATATCATATGAATTACTGCCCTCTTCTTGGGGAGCTCCTCCTTCTCAGGCGTTCTCGCCCTCTTGCGAGGGCTTCTACTTCTTTCCTTCCTCCAGCTCTTCCTTTCGCAATCTTCGTATATGAACTACTTCAAATGGCCAGCTTTTATCAACCTCTCGATCTCGTCTTTGAGGTGCCTGCAATCATCGGTGTTATGCCCGTAATCTTTGTGGAACTGACAATACAGATTGTTTTTGGGATTTGTCGGCCCACCTTTCCTCGTCTTGGACCACCTCACCACGTTATCATGTATCTCCCTCTCCATAACTTCCAGGATTCTAGCCTTGGGAGCCGACAAGAGAGTGTATTGAGTCGGCCTCCATCCCCTAGACCGTACTTCTCTCTCTGCTCGCGGGGAACCTTTCCTCTCTCCCGTCGAGGACCTTTTCTTTTCTTTCCTCTCGTCCCGAGAGTCGACTTTAGTTGCTTTTGCCGCCTGTAAGAAGTCGACTTCTGCCTCCTCGACATTCATATACTTCGTACACCTCCCCAACACTTAATCGAATGTCCTACCAGGGCGTTTCGCCAAAGAATTTCTCACAACCCTGGTAGCAACCCTCGCGTCAGCCCTCCTGCTTTGATCTCCTTCGATGCCCTGGGGACGTTGACACACGCACGCGTATATCTTGCCACATAGTCTCGCAGCGACTCACCTTCGTTATGTTGCAGGCCCATTAAGGTTACATATCCTACGGTTTAACACTGGCAAATTGGTTGAGAAAACTCGAACTGAATCCATCAAAATCTTTGATAGCTCCCGATGGTAATTGATGGAACCAATCCTATGCAGATCCAGCAAAGTGGTTAAGAAAGCCCGACATTGCACTGGGTCGTTATAACGATGTAGCACCGCCATATTCTCAAAACTCCTCAGGCGGCGAGATGGGTCAGTCGACCCATCATAACTTTTGTTAAGATCGCTGAAACCTTACGGTAAGTCGGCATCCAGAATATGTTGCGAGAATAGATGTCCCTTCGAGCCCCCAATTTTTCTTCCCTCGACTTGAGCTTGCAGGTCGTGAACCTGAGCCAACAACTTCTTTAGTGTCTTGTCTCTCGCTTGTGGACTGACCGTCCTGACGGAGGATTCTTTCTTGTCCGCCCTCCTGTTATGCCTTTTGTTGGACTGGGCCTGTTGCTCATGCTCAACATTCGGTTGCTCGATCCAATGTTGCTCGACTCTAGGTTGCTCGACCCTAGATTGCTCGACCCTAGGTTGCTCGACCTGAGTTTGTTTAAGTTGAGCTGCCACCGCTTCTGCAATCATTTTTTGCATCTCGCCTCTCGTCAAGGTTAACGTTTGTTCTTCGACCAGGGGTGGTGGCCTCGCTTCCTGCTCTAGTGCGTCAGGTTGTCTCTCCAAACTCAGGGACATCTCGGTTGACCCCTGCACACTGATCCCTGCATTCACACCCTTCACCTGGCTAGGTTCTCCTTGAGCCAACACTGAAACTTTCACACTAGGTGGGGTAATAGGTGAATCCTCCTCCACACGCACTCCCAACGGTGCGTGTCCTCCAAACGGAGGGAAACTGAGCACTTGAAGTGCTGGTCTAGGGCCGGGAATCGGCGGAGGTCGTTTGTCTGTTCACACTCCCCTGAAGTCCTCATTCAAATTCTTCTGCAATCCTTACTTCTCTGCCATGTCAAAAGATCGGAGCTAGGTTCAAAGCTCTTAATTCCTTCAAGAACTCCCCACAGACGGCGCCAATTTGATGGGTCTTCTCCTAGATATGGTGTACCGGTTGTAAAGAGCTTAGATCTGCTCAAATCGCCTCTGAATCATCCTTCAACCGCCGCACACCTGCAAGAACTCAACACTGGAGATGTTTCCGGTGAAGTGCCTCCAACGCTCAAGTCAATATACGAGAAAAATGGAAAGAGGCTGCTCTAAGAGAGCAACTAGGGAGGAGAATGTAGAATGAATAGAAGTTAGGGTTTTAGGGCTACCTCCTCTCCTTTATATAGGAGGGAAAGCTTACCTGAGATGCTCAAAATGCCCCAATCGGTGGACCTGAAAGTTCCAAATTACCCTGGTCAGTTCGTCTCACCTCCTTGCTGCATCCTATCAAGATTCCCTCTTATCCATAAGAGGATAAAGAGTTTCCAAGGGATGCATCAAGTACATGGAGTTGTCAAGTACCTCGTATCTCGAGGTGTGAGTGTTGGGGTATACAGTAATGCAAACTTTTATGTGAGCTTTTGGATTGTATTCGATTTCGCATTCGACTTAATGCAAGTGTAAGCGTCCTGGTCCGGTTTGGAGTAGATCGGCTCTTGTCCTTGCCGGTAGAATGCCAGAAACCTGCAAATAACTCTCACACCGGTGGTTGTGTTCGGTGAAGAGCCTCCGATGCTTAAGTCAGTATGTGTATGAGTATACTGGAGTTGAGTAATGAATAGAATGTGTTAAGGAAGAAAGGCTCACCCCCTTTATATAAGCGTGAGATACCTGCCCTAATAGCTCCCCGGTTGAGGTGAGCTGGCTGGCCAAGCTGCCCGTTCGTACTCTGACACGCCGGGCACATGTCAGAGGTGGCGCGGGGCGTTGGGAGCTGTCAGAGGTGGTTATCGCTATAACCCAATACATTGTCGACACATGTCCCCCCTGCACATGGGGTAAATATTCTCCCGGGATTCAGTTAGAGGCTCTTACGCGCGCCTGCTTTACACGCGTCCATGACTAGGTCGCCTTTTGGCTCCTCGAAGTAATCGACTTGTTGAGGTCGAATAGGTTTCCCGATCATGTGCCGGGTCGAGCGACGGGTTGCTCGATCGTTTCTCGGGTCGTGTCATGGACTGGTCAACCACCTGCTTGGTCGACTGCCTGAATGATCGATCTTCCCGCTTCTTGCCTTGGCTTCCTCCTAGCTTGACCTTCTCGACCGGCCGAGCAGACCGGTTTAGCCTTGTGTATATAATATCCCATATCATCTATTCCCCCCCCACTCTGGTCGAGTCTGAATGACTCGATCTAAGAGTGAATTAGTATTTATCGACCTCCTGGATGGCTCATCATCCAATATCGACCAGCCGATAAGTTTCCCGCTCATGTTTTCAAATAATTTCCCATTAATTGCTAGAAATAAAGTCATCTGCTTCAAGTCCTTCCTATCGCGCCCGCTTTTCTGCCACGCGTCACACCTGCCATATGTGTCAGGCGCTTTAATTATTGCACCTCCTCGTCTAACGCGTCCGTTTTAAACTCCGTGAGAATTAATACCCCCCACCGTAGGATCTAGCTTTAATCCAACGGCCTTTATCTTTCAACCTTTTAATCTTCCAAGGTATAAATTCTATACTTAGCTTATTTTTCGACTTTTTTCCACCTTTGCAATTTTCGCATTCCTCTGTGCCCAGAATTCTCTCTGCACAAACCCTATCTTTCTCGGCGATTTCTCTTGCGCTCTTTCGAACTTCCATCCATCATTGATCCACGGTTATGAGTAAGTCTCTCCACGCTTGAATTTGTATTCTTTGTAGTTCTACTATGTGCATTCTTGGATTTTCAATATTGGGTACCCTTGATCTGTCTGTTGAGTTATTTAGAATTGGCGTGTCTTGTGTTGAATTTGTGCTTTGAATACTCTTGTCTGTCTATTGGATGTTGAGGATTTCGCTTTCCCTCTGACAATTTTTGAAATTTCCGTCCTCATATTTCTCAAATTCTTCCTCTGGTTTTGGAATTGCTCTCTCCAAAAACCCTAATCTTCCTTCTCCCCTCTTTCTTCCTTGTGGCGGCTTCTTTTTGTTATTGTTCTCTTTGTCTTTGTTTTGGTTTTCTTTTCAGACTCTGAGACCTCCTCTGATTCGGTTGAAATACTACCCTCTGCGCTCGAAGCTGTCCCTCTCTCTATCCTTAGCCCCAGCGACACAGTTCCTACCCGTATTTTCACAGCTCGTGTTTCTTCCTCCAATTCCGGAGACACCATGGATAATGTCCCTCTCCGCCGTCGTTGACCTGCTTTTGGCTCGATGGATGAGCCAGAGGAAGATGAAGTTATTTCTTCCCAACCTAGCGCTTCTGCTTCTCCCCCTAAAAAATCTTCGACCAAGAATCCTTCAAAAACTTCCATTAAACGCCCTTCTGTTTCCCATGCTTGGTATTCTTCGAGGAAGATCGGCCTCCCCAGCGGTTGGTCGATCCTCAGCTCCTCCTCTTCTGACAAGTATGACCATCCTCCGGAAAATTGCTACATTTTCTTCGAAATCCAATTTAAGCTTGGCCTGCGTTTTCCTTTGAGCCCCGAAATACTTCGCATTTGCGAGTGGTTCTCCCTTCCCCTGCATCAACTTCCTCCTAATGCCATCTGTTTCATAACTACCTTAATCATTCTCTGCCGCATCTTTCTAGGTCGATTTGACCTAGAATCCACTACTGTTATGGCCCTTCCAAGCAAGGTCGAGGCCTCTACCTGAAAAGCCGCAACGGTGCCCACTTTATAAATGACATCCCCACCAATCTTCCCAAGTGGAGTGACAAATTCATTTTTGTTCAGCCCGATGTCTCTTTCCCCTGGCCTTCCAATCCTTGGGTCAAGGAAGTCTCGCGAGAGGCAGCCTCGGCCCCTCCTGCAAACCCCCTCTTCGACCAACGGATTCACACATGAAATTTTAAGTCCGTCGCGTCTGATAAACTTCTCCAAGACGAGAATTTTCTCCATTTTTGTGGTCTTCTCACCCACAAAAATCTATCTCCCCCCACCGAGGAGATTCTTGACCTCGTTCGTATTGAAAATGATCCAGGTAATTCTTGATCCATTTGCTCGAGCGTTCATGTGTTTCCTCGTTTTTGTTCTGAATGATTATTAATGATCTCGAATATAATCTATGTTTTGATTTTCTTGCAGAGGCGCCCAGTTTCAGCATCCCTCCGAGGAAAACTCCCCTGAAAAAGAAAGCGGGGGTACTTCTGGCTCAGCCGGGGGCCAGGTCGAGGGATCGACCCATTCCTCGGGGTCTCAACGAGAGCCGCGACCGCGGTCGCCTCCACGAAAGACCCCCTTACCCCCGCCCCCACCACCGGGGCCACAGCAACATCAACAAGAACAACAAAAACAACAACAACTACCGCATCCACAGCACCAGCAGCAACAGAAACAACCACAACAACCGCAACCCTCTAAGACCTCGCAACAACAACCCTCCAAAACCTCGCAACAGCAACCTCCCAAGGACAAATTTGACTCCCAGTCAACCTCCAAGTCGTCGACAACCTCAAAACCCATCGACCAACAGCATAAATCCGATGATCGCCTAAAAAACCGTTGACCGACATCAGAAATCAGACGACCGCTCACAGAAGACAGTTCCTCGAGCTTCCAATCCCAAAGATAACACTCAAGACCAAACCGCTAATAAATCCTCTGATCCCCACACTTCATCTAAAACCAGAACCCAAGAAAAACTGCTCCTCACCCAACACTCCTCTAAAACCACTTCTGCCGGATCGACCAAGGTTCTGGTCGAATCCGGCCATCGTGATGGCGTGGAGCACGAGGGGGCCTTGGGCAAACGTTCTCGCACTGAGCAGGGCGAGGTGGTTGTCAAGCGAGGGCGCAACGGCTATCTTCCTCCTGATCCACTCGCCCCGAGGCCGACATCTCTGTTATCCGCCTCGGTGAACGAGGTGGCCAATTGCCTCGAAGGTGCCCTTCTCGAGGACGACCGCAAAAGGGCTGGAGTCACTCTGCCCGAGGTTGGCGATAAGCTCGTGTAGTGGCTCGCTCAGGTATTATTCATTTCTAACTTTACACTGGTTCTTCTCATTTTGCTTTGTCGATGCGTATGTTAAATCACTTCATCGTTTCTGTTGACAGGGCATGGTCGATTTCTTGCCATTGGCCCAGGAGGCTCGAGATAGCTCGGGCAAGTCGATAAAGGGCCTCGAGGTCACCATCGGCTACCTGCAAGATAAGAACTCCACCCTTGTGCAGCACAATGCTAAACTCTGCGAGACCCAGACAGAACAGAAGGTCGAGCTCGAAGTCAAGGTTAAATCCCTTGATGAAGAACTTACCAAGAGGAATAAGGTTCTTGCGGAGAGAGAAGCCGCCCTTGCGGCCAAGGAGCTTGCGCTGGCGGAGAAAGAAACTGCGCCTAAGGAGAAGGAGGTTGCGCTCGAGTAAGAAAGGGTTTCTCGAGCGCAAGCGGAGGCTGCTCGAGCTCAGTCGGAAGCTGCTCGTGTTCAGTCAAAGGCTACTCGAGCGCAGGCATAAAATGCTTGGGCGCAAGTGGAGACTGCTCGAGCTGAGCTGGAGGCTACTTTGGCCAAAGAGAGGGCAAGCGCAGGCAGAAAACGCCAACCAATGTAAGCGCTACGCTGATGCTGCAGCTCTTCGAGCTCGACAAATGATGTGGGGCACAACAACTGGGCAGCTTTTTCTCTGGGAATTCTGTGAACAAGTGGTGGCTGACTACACGCGGTCACCCCCATTTCTGAAGGAGGTGCAGGACTTTGGGGTGGACTGCTTTCAGTTCGCCCTACAAAAGGCTGGCGAGCAGATCGCCGAGGACGATTTCGAGCAGCTCGACCCTATGGTTATCTGGCTTACCTCTCGAGCACGAGTGGTGGTCGGGGCTACTCGAAAGGACTCTGGATCGATCGTATGCCTTGAAGAAAACTTATGCTCTGCCCGATGGTCTAGCTCCTCCCGCCTCGATGTTGGCCGTGTTGACCGAGTCTATTCACCAACGTCCGTTGAATGAGGCTTGCGACTCGACCTCCGGGACCAGCCATCCACCCGATCCCAATGCCAATCAAAGCAATGCTGACTCGACCGCAACTCCCCCTCCTTAGATTTAGCTTTTTCATGTTTCTGGCTTTGTCTTTCTCGAATTTGAGTTGTGTACTCCGATGAACTTTGTAATACTCGTGCACTGGTAATATTTTATTTCTGACTTACCTTGATCTTCAATAATGCTCTTGATAATTTGATTTATTACTCTTGTCATAAATCCTCGATAGAGAAACCAAAGCGGACTTCAGAATGTGATTGATGCGAACTTTGATATATGAATAACACGCTTTCAGTAGTCAGTTTATTCCTTGTTATGTAAACGATATTTGTATGTTTGGGTTTTAAATTTTTCGAACACATGCCCACCCCTGGAGGTGGTCGAAACATGCGACCATCCAGCCTCGTGGCCTTAAACATGATGGGTTTTAAATTATTCGAACACATGCCCACCCCTGTAGGTGGTCGAAACATGCGACCATCCAGCCCGAGGGCCTTAGTCATGGTGGGTTTTAAATTTTTTGAACACATGCCCACCCGTGGAGGTGGTCGAAACATGCGACCATCCAACCTCGTGGCCTTAAACATGATGGCTTTTAAATTTCTCGAACACATGCCCACCCCTGGAGGTGGTCGAAACATGCGACCATCCAGCCCGAGGGCCTTAGTCATGGTGGATTTTAAATTTTTCGAACACATGCCCACCCCTGGAGGTGGTCGAAACATGCGACCATCCAGCCTCGTGGCTTTAAACATGATGGGTTTTCTGCACCATTGGACTTCTCTTGTATGCTCGAGGTTTTGTGCTCGTCCTCTGGTCTTGAAGTTGCGTTCATTCCGGTGCCCTTTTCTCCATGTTTTCTATCCTGCCTTCAAGGTCGTCATTGCGACCACCCAGCCCGAGGGCCTTAGTCATGGTGGGTTTTGGTCTTCACACTTGCCCACCCGCGAGGAATGTTCTAAACAGGAGGTCTTCGACCAACATGCCCACCCCAAGGGATGTTCTAAACAAGTGACCACCCAGCCCGAGGGCCTTAGTCATGGTGGGTTTTGGTCTTCACACTTGCCCACCCGCGAGAAATGTTCTAAACAGGAGGTCTTCGACAAACCTGCCAACCCCAAGGGATGTTCTAAACAAGTGACCACCCAGCCCGAGGGCCTTAGTCATGGTGGATTTTGGTCTTCACAATTGCCCATCCGCGAGGAGTGTTCTAAACAGGAGGTCTTCAACCAACCTGCCCACCCCAAGGGATGTTCTAAACAAGTGGCCACCCAGCCCGAGGGCCTTAGTCATGGTGGATTTTGGTCTTCACACTTGTCCACCCGCGAGGAGTGTTCTAAACAGGAGGTCTTCGACCAACCTGCCCACCCCAAGGGATGTCCTAAACAAGTGACCACCCAGCCCGAGGGCCTTAGTCATGGTGGGTTTTGGTCTTCACACTTGCCCATCCGCGAGGAGTGTTCTAAATAGGAGGTCTTCGACCAACCTGCCCACCCCAAGGGATGTTCTAAACAAGTGACCACCCAGCCCGAGAGCCTTAGTCATGGTGGGTTTTGGTCTACACACTTGCCCACCCGCG
>CACSLK010027821.1:90968-105115 GCA_902706635.1 Striga hermonthica | reverse complement strand
AAGCAGGATTTTAAATAGGACCGACCGATTTAAAAATTCACTCGACCGATTTACTTGAAATTTTTACACATTAAAATAGACCCATAAAGGCATGTTTTTTACAAGGTTTCAGACTCAACTCTTCCGTTTAACATAAACAACCAATTTTTACGAAAAGACAATGAAAATATGAACTTTCTAGTTCAGCAAGCAATCCTTTGAATTTTTCAACGAAATTTGCACACAACACACATATTATATGATTACTAATACTCACCAAAAATCACAGAAAAATTCCAAGAATATGATTTTTAATGATCTTTCAAAGTTTCTGCCTCGAAATTTAAATTGACATTTGGACATAGCTACAAACCTCGTTTCGATTTGAAATTTGTACACAACATATATCACAGTCAGAAGGTAATACAGTTCAATTTTTACGGCAATCGGACGAGTACACGATTATAAATGATTTTTCGAATATTCAGCAGCATTACTCGATTCAAAAATGCATAATTAACATTTTACTCAACAATTTCGTCTAAGGCCTTCACCATGAGACCAAAGACTTCAAGTGTTCCAAATATCCACAGCCCTATTCACGATTTAAACATAAATAACATATGAACACAAATAACGAACGAAACATGAAGTTAAATGGACCATTAATCAAACCCTATTAGGCAAATCATCTAAGGCTTGATACATACATCATATACACATATAAAATAAGAGGGCTTTCAACCTTGTACCGTTCTCAGGGTATTGGAATGAAACAAGGGCCGAGAGGAGATCGAGAAGGGCCGGCGTGATCGTACCGCACGCCACGCGTGCGGGCCGACTTGCGCGTGACTGCTGGTCGTTGGAGGGTCCGCGGACGACTGCTGGGCGTTGGGCAGCGATGGATCGCGCGAACGACGAAGGCCTGGCTTGCGTGATGGCAGTGACGGGCGATCGTGCGATGATGCTGCGACGGCGGAGGACGGCTGATCGGGGCGGAGATGATGGCCGAGGGAAAAGAGAAAAAAGAGCAAGAGAGGGATGAGTAGAAGGAGAGAGATGAGAGAGCGGCTAGGAGGAAAAGAAAATAGACGAGGAGAGGGAGAAATCTCTTCCATAAGTAGAGCTCTCTTGATATGGGTAGGATCCCAAAATGATGCACATGCCAAAATCAACATCAAAGGGAAAAGGAAAGACTCACAATCAAGCTACTTGCCGAAAACAATACAAGGAAAGGAAAAAGGAAGGCTCCACACTTGATTCACTTACCAAACATATAAGGAAAAGAGAGGGGAGGGGCGGCTAGGTCTTGTGCGTGCCCACGGGCGCGGCGCGGCTCGGCTCGACGGTTAAATTATAATAATTAATATTTAAAATAGTATTTAATAATTATAATAAATCTCCACAATTAATATTTATTTTAAATACACAATTAGGCACATAAATTCATTTAGGCAATTAGACAAATAACAATTAATATTAATGGCAATAATAATAATAATAATAATAATAATAATAATAATAATAATAATAAAATCCAATTTATTCATAAACGAACGGGGCGTTACAGTCTACCCACCTTACAAAGAATTCCGACCTCGGAATTCGAAAATAAAACTACCAGAATACAAGGGGAATATCAACACAAGGTGTTCGGTACTCCCTCCGAATCTCAATTTCCCTCTCCCAAGCCGTCTCGCCCTCGACTCGACTACCACTACTGGACTTTGACGAGTACCCCTCCCGGTCTTTCCCTGATGGACCATCGGTCTCAACAGGTCACCGGTACCTCCATACAGGTAGGGTTCTGCCTATCACGCAGCTCGCCAATTCACACATACCTCGAGATCGCGCACACATTCCCTCCAACACGAGGCTAGAACGTGTCATGCATTCTCGCAAGTCCCGGTGGTGGAGTCAACCATCTGGCCAAGCTATTGACTTGGTCGAGAAACCAGGATAGGACAGACAATCGACACTTATACTCAAACTGGTACATTCAGAACACATGATTTTGTTTTATACCGATGATAAGGCCTCACCCATTGCCGACACGAGTAACACCTCGTATGCGGCTTATGGAGTAACGACAAGATACTGAATAGCGATTACTCCCGCGGAGTCGGTCTCCAGTCGAGACTCAAGGCTCCGCCTCCACATTACTACGGAAACTACTATCTCGCCACCTCGAGAAAATCTCGCATGTGGCATGAGAAACTAATCAACAAACCTCATACACCGGGGATTGTTTATTAGGGCACTTGCATAACGACTCGAAAGATCAACATACACTTTGACCAAGATCTGGTTCAAAGACCCCTAAAAGGACAGGGTCAGACTGGGTTTAATGCACTGTCACCCGAGAGGTGACACACACGCTGGCGCTGCATATGCGGGGCGCTGGGACGCGTGCATGTACCCACTCGGATACCAGCTATAAGGTCAAGGTTTGGCCGTACACACTGACCTGGGGAGTTTGGCGTTCGGTGATGGCGGCGGCAGTTCTCGTGCGAGTCAACGGTCGGCCACTGCAGTTGGCCTCACGTCTCTCAGCACGGGCGTGCGGGCTCGGCCACCACTTCGCGTGGCTACACGTAGTCAGGTTCGTCACTCAGTTCGAGGCATATACCAGAAATTTCAATTTTCGAATCTCACAATCTTAAGTACTCCGACAGGACAAAGGGTTTGACAACAACAATTTCCCAAAAGGAATCGAACATTGGCATCACTGCCAGGAAAAGTTCTAACTCGGCGTTCAACGCCGAACAACAGAATGGTTAGCTCGTTTGACTCTACCGTCTAACAGTGTCCGCCGTCACGACAACTTTTACTCAGGTAGCTAATCATGCCGGTAGTCCTAAACGAGTTCAACCACATACACTACCTATAATTCCCACACTTCGAGATCTTAGCACAAAGTTTTTCTCGCAAGTGTTTCCAGTCGACATTGATACGACAACAAATAAGTTAATTCACATAAGGCACATAGGCATGCATATTGAAGGTAACACTTATTTTCGAAAACATAACTCATGTTTACTGAAATCACACAGTACAACATCCTGTTATCAGATATATAACTTGCAACATACCCATCATATAAGCATGATTTAAGACGAATATAAATCCTAAGACATGCGGCTATAATTCTTATTCAAATCACACAAGCATACAAGGTCGTTCGATCATATATTTTTCAGCAAACATTTAAATCATGATCGCAATTCAAAGCAGGAAATAGCCACGTAGGGTACATATACATGAACTTGCACCAATTCCCAGCATGCGTGATGAATTTAAGATGCATGTAGCTTTTAGTCCAGATATCGTATCATGATAAAACTACTTGAAAAATATCCCTAACTCAGGTCTCTATCACTTTCATGAAGAACACTCAGGCAGATAAAATCATTTAAATGCACATAATAGAGCAAACATACAAAACATAGGTGTAGTGGATAAATGAAGACATACAGTTTGACAGGTTCGCCGTGTATGCACATTAACTGAAGCTACAGACATGATATTAGTGAAATTCAGAAACTCCAAGATAGCTAACTCAATTATCTCCAACATTCATGTTTATCGCTTAAGCCAAAAATAATTTTAAAATTGAGTTTCAGCATAAAACATTTAGGTCAAGAAATCTGCCAACGAAACTATTTATAAATTTGCAGCAGTTCACTAAAACAACGATATCTCATGTTATAACACTCTAAATCAAACAATCTCAAAACTTAAAAAAATTAAAATAGAAAATCTAAAAGTTTCAAGAAGGCCATTTTTTACAAACAATCACGTCAAGGGCCTCATTTCAGAGCATACATCTCCATCGTAAATACAACCATTGTTTTAAAAATTCTGGGCATAACTCCAACTTTGAAAAATCATATAAAATCAAATAAAACACCAAACTGCAAGATTTCAACTTCCAGAGAAAGCTTATAACATGTAATACAAGTTTCATGTTGATCATATTTTCACATAGTCACATTAAAATTGTCAAAAACAGCCCAACATCATGATTCACAATTCTGCCCGGAATTTCAAAAACTGCTTGTAGTTTCAATTTCAAAAATTCATAACAAATTCAATTCAACTCCGAATTATGAAATTCCAAAACTCGTAGAAACCTAACTCAAACCTAACTCGTATATAAAGGCCCCATCCCCATGTTATTTTTTATCATCAATTTTACGAATAGAAATTTGAACTTTTGTTCTTCCACTTTGCTTTAGTTTTCCACCAAAATTCTATTGCAATTTTATTCGTTCCAAGAGGCGCTGTTGTGGCTCGAAGAACACCTAACGCCGATTCAAGGCGTGGGCTAGCGACTTATTGGCAATCGAAACACACGGTCTTCATCATTGGTGCTTTCATTGAGAGGTGTTAGATCGTGTGTTTTTCCTTCTATTCCATTTCCTTTCTTTTTCTTTTCTCTTTTTTCGTCCCCCCTATTAAAAATATATATATATATATATATATATCATCATCATTACGAGTCCTCGAAGCAAGGAGCGTAGAGAAGAGAAGAAAGCAATGGCCAATAAAGAGATGAAGGACAAGATCGATAATCTTGACATCCAGATGCGAAGTATGAGCGAAGTTATGGAGGGAAGGCTTGGATCGCTCGACGAAGGCCATGGCAACACCAATGCCGCCGTGGCACGACTCAAGCAGCGCTTAGAAGAGGTCTTGCGCGCGTTACACCAGCAACCACCACGGCAGCACGACGTCCCTCCAAGTCGTGAACACCGCCGACACACCGAGCATGACGAGCGCACGCCATCACCACGACGCAAGGAGCGGCGCGCGCACGAGCAGCGTGACAGAGAATGGAGACGCGGAGACTACGAGCACGAGGACGAGTTCGAACAGCAATCGCAGGAATCCAATTACCGAGAGCGGCCGAGGCTCGACAAGCCAAGATTCGTGATGTCCACATTCACGGGTAGTGATCCGGAGGCTTGGCTCAACCGTGCTGCGCAGTACTTCAAACTCAACGAAACTGAAAGCCATGACCGAGTAAGGTACGCAGCATTCTATCTTGATGGTGAGGCCAATGTATGGTGGCAATGGCTCTCAATGATCTACCGTAAGTGCCAGCAGATCATCACATGGGCCGACTTTGAGAGGGAGTTGCTCACACGCTTTGGCACATCCGATTACCATAACTACAACGAGGCCCTCGCACGTATACGCCAGACAGGTAGATTGCGTGAGTATATTAAGGATTTTGAACGTTTAGCCTGCCGTGTGCGAGATTGGCATGAGGATGCACTAGATGGAGCCTTCATAGGTGGGCTTAAGTTCGATCTAGCTGCAGAAGTCCGACTGGAGTGGACAGACACGATGCACACAGCCATGGAGGTAGCCCGACGCTGCAAAGAATATCTAGTTGCGACACGAAGGGGACGGGCGGATGGCCGATTCATTGATACCCGACGCACGGGCCCGATCCATGCGACCACGGGCGCACGACCGTCCATCAGCACTCGACCACCGGGGCCAGTGATTAGGTGGATATCTCCCGAGAAAGTCAAGCGTCGACGAGAGAAGGTCCTATGTTTCAAATGCGAAGAAAAATTTACACCAGGTCATCAATGTAAGCAAGCTTTTGTGATCGAAGTTGCTAATTCTGAAGAGGAAGGATCTGAGGTCGACGAAGAACCACATCAGGAGGAACAGATTGAAGTGCTCGAAGAAGAAGCAGAAATTTCGATGCATGCAATGGCAGGGATTAGAGGGCCAAGGACGATGCAGTTGCCAGCTTGGGTCAAAGATCGTAGAGTGATTGTGCTCGTAGACAACGGGTCATCACACAACTTCATTAATGTTGATTTGTCCCAAAAGCTGAAGCTGCCAACTATGAGGATTGAGCCTTTTGAAGTTCGAGTAGCTAATGGTGAAAGGCTTCAATGCACTGAGTCGTTTCGGAAGGTGTCGATTAAGTTCCAAGGAGTTACGATAAAGGCTGATCTCTATGCTTTAACACTAGTCGGACCAGACGTTATTCTTGGAGTGCACTGGCTTGAGGGATTAGGCAAGGATACCACCGACTACCGAGCTGGAATTATGGAGTTTAAGTCTGGAGGTCGACAAGTCACTTTGAGCACATGTACTGAGAAAGGTACGAAAGAAGTTGGGTTGAAGAGTATCGAAAGAGTTTGGCAGAGTGGCGGTCAAATATTCGCAGTAGTGGTCGAAAGTAAGGAGCCGCACACGAAAGAGGCCAGACAGCAGCAAGGCGATGTGTGCGAGCTTCTTGAGGAATTCGAAGGAGTGCTCGGCGAACCCAAGGGGCTACCACCACACCGGGAGTTCGATCATCGCATACCACTGGTCAACGAACAACACGCAATTCACGTCCATCCCTATAGGTATGCTCACTTCCAGAAAACGGAGATTGAAAGGCAAGTAGTTGAGATGCTAGAATCTGGGTTAATCCAGCATAGCAAGAGTCCGTTTTCTTCACCAGTACTATTAGCTAAAAAGAAAGATGGCACTTGGAGGTTTTTTTCTGATTACCGAGCTCTGAATGTCGCGACTATCAAGGATCGATTTTCTATTCCTAGTGTCGACGACATGCTCGATGAGTTAGCTGGATCATGTTACTTCTCGAAGCTCGATTTGAGAGCTGGTTATCATCAGATTCGACTCCACAAAGCCGACATACCGAAGACAGCTTTTCGTACGCATCAGGGACACTATGAGTACTTGGTAATGCCATTCGGGCTATGCAATGCCCCATCCACTTTTCAGTTCGCTATGAATTCCATCTTCAAGGAGCATCTACGTAAGTTTGTTCTAGTCTTCTTTGATGCTATACTGGTATATTTGAAGTCATGGGCTGAACATCTGGAGCATTTGAGAGTGGTGCTTGAAGTCTTGGAGGCTAACTCGTTCCACATCAAGCCATCCAAGTGTTCATTCGGGCAGGAGATGGTCGAGTACTATGGCCACTTTATATCTCATAATGGCGTGATGGTTGGTCCAAGGAAGATAGAGGCGATGGTCGACTGGCCCAAGCCAACGAGTCTCACGCAGCTTAGAGGGTTCCTAGGGCTCACGGGCTATTACCGGAAGTTTGTATAGGATTATGGGACCATTGCCAAACCACTTACGGAGATGACCAAGAAAGGAGGGTTCACATGGACCAAGGCTAACGAGGAGGCATTTGGGAAACTGAAGGATGCCATGACTACCACGCCGGTACTCGCAATGCCAAGGTTTGACGTATTGTTTGAAGTACACACGGATGCTAGTGATATTGGGATTGGAGTTGTGCTTGTAACGCCTCATTCGATTTATAGAATTTCTCAGAATATTCTATTTATCGAATATTATTTATTAGTCGCGACGTCGACTTGAATAATAGGTTGGAACACTCGATCATTTTATTGAAAAATGTTCGTCGTAGGCGATTGCGGTTTAATCGCGCGACCCGAATTTAATACGTTTGAATATGGAATAATTGGGTTATTTATTATTTATTGTCTTTATTATTGTTATTATTACTATTATTATTAATATTTATTTTAAATGTCTAATTAGCCTAAGTGATTAATGTGTGTAAATATCATTATGTGTATTTTTTTTATTTAAAATGTGTTTATTGTGTATTATTACTAATATTTAAATGTGTAATATATATATATATATATCATATATATTAATGGGTGTGATTTTAATTATCGAGCCAAACCGTTTTGAATCGTTAATTGCCGAACCGGCCCAGCAGACCCGGTTCTTCTTCTCTTTCCGCGTGCGGGTGTGTGTCTTCTTGTGTGAGAAGAATTATAACCTAGATGCTATATAATTAGAAAACCCTAGTCTAATGTATGGTCCCCTCATCTCTCACGATCAAATACACCCGCAGCCTTCAGTCTCTTATCTCTCTCTTTTCAATTTTCGTCTCGCGACGCGTAGCAGAGGCAGAAGAAAGAACTTGCCATCTCTCTCTTTCTCTCATATAAACACCATCGCTCGCCATCAGCACCATCATTTCGCTGTGAGCAGCACCAGCAGACCGGCGAGACTCCATCGGCGACACTGCACCGCGTCCCCGTCGTCACCACTGCCGCGCATCGTCCATCGCCGTCGTGTCCTGCACTTTTGGCGAGCATTCCTTCCGCGGCCAACAGGCAATACTCGCGACCAAGAGCACCATCGTTCTCCTCTTATCAGCAGTCGCGCGCCGCGAACCACCGCGATCAAACCCTGCGTTGCTGCTCCTCCACAAAATTGACTCCTCGCACATGACCTTTAATCGCTGCTCCATCACGAGGTCGCCAGTCAACCCCTGTTACGAACGTCCATCGCAGCGCCTCCCTGTTCACGAGCAGCACCATTGAGTTCATGATTGCAGGCTCCAACACCACCGCTGTGTTCCGTCGAGTCTCGTCGAGTCCCTTCGGAGTGCCAAACATAGCCGGCGGGCCCCGTTATCCAATTTTTGCCCTGCTGCCCGCTTGCTCCGCTGCGGACAGACATCTCGAGACGCTGCCATCATCTCGTCGCGCCGTGACACCCTGCCGCGAGCCCCTTCACGCCGTGACACCCTATCGCGAGCCACCGCTGAAGCTATCATCTCGATGTGCGTATAGTCCCGGGCCGTTGACCATCGCAGGCTGCAATTGGACGTTTTGCTGCCGCTGTGAGCTCTTGTTGCCAAGCAAACCCGCACGCCGCGCGAGCCACGTTTTGCTGCCAAATGCGCGTACCGTCGGCCCCATTCGATCGTCTCGTGACTTGTCTATCATTCGTATTCTCGAGAATGGTACAAAGCTCAAACTTCCCGTCATGTTAAATCTTATGTATCGTTTTCGTTTGAGTTTATTTGTTGTGTAGATCGTGACTCTCGAATGTGTATAAATATGCCTACGATTTTCTATATGTTTATATAATTATGTGTAAAGACGAGCTCTTCGATTTTGAGAAATCAAACGAGACCTCGCCAATTTGTGAGTATGTTGCTGTGGGCTGTAACCTATCGAACCATTGGTATTATGGCAAAGCCCTAGGACGAATTCGTCGTAAGTCGAGTCGTTTATGATTTGTAATCGTTTATGCTTGCTGTTTTGGTGTTTAAATTTTTAAAAATAATATACTGACCCAATTGCTGTGACATTTTTACTGTAACTGCCACTGGTCATTATATAGCTCGTGTAAAAATTTTAGAATTTTCGGAGGTCTGTAGCTATTTTTAAAAATTATAGTGAATTCTGGTTAGATTCATGTTAAATTCATAATAAATTGTGTAGTGCTCCAAAAATCTTGATATTTTAATATGTTGTTAATATGCCTGATTTGGTTGCTTTGTAAAAAGTTTGGAATTTTTGGATTGATATTGATAGGGTAAATAATTTGTTTACGGTTTCTGCTGAATCGTGTTTTAATTTTGATAAATTGGTTAATTGCTTAAAAATTCTTATTTTTAGCTGAGATGCTTGTTATGTTATGTATTTCATGCTGTAAAAATATTAGAATTTTTGGAGTTCAAAATGTTTTGGTTTTATTTAAAATACGGAAACTGCTGAATGTGGTAGTAATTTTATTAATTCGCATGTTAGGTGTTTAAAGCTGAGATTTTTACACACTAATATTCACATGCTGAGGTTCCTTGGATAAAACTTCTAGAGGGTGAATCATTCTTTTGGTCAGGTTGATAATTTATGCTCGATTTTGCCATAAACTTGCTCGAATCTTATAAATAGCATACTTTGATTTTGGGGCTAAAAATTTGTGGTTATGCTAAGTTCTGGGAGGTGAATTTTTGGTTAAAGTTTCAGAGCGTAACTCTTTTGATAACCTGATCAACTTGTTTTTAGTGATTAAATTCTAGTATTTTCAAATATATAGTTTTTGCAATAAAAACTGTAAATCGACTCGCTTTCTGTTTCTTGTGTGTTTGACTTGGTAAATCTTTAAATGAGATTGTGTGAACTCCCATAATATTTGGTTGAGTATTAGTGTCGAGTCTAAGTGTTCCAATGTCCACAGAACTTCACGAACAACTTAGTCGAATCAAGTTCGACTAAGTATGATTGTGTTTTCCGTTTAAGTCATATGGATGTTGATTATAGCATCTGGACTTAATGTAGTTGTTTGAGGAGTCGAGCCCTCGACCTACCGACCTGTTTGTGTGCTTTCTACCGATTTACCAGGTGGGTTGTAATTGTAAAATTTACTAGGCCTTAATTAATTGTTTTTGTTGTTGTATGATCAAAGTATGCATGTGAACCATGTAGCCTTCGATGTGAGCTATATTGGCCGTCGAACGGTTATCCCCGTAGCTATAAAACGTAACTTCAGGTAGTCTCCTTTATTATTGTTGACAGTCAGGGCGTGAGCCTTGGCTGGTGATCCTCGTATGTAAGGTCAAGGCGTGAGTTTTGGCATTCGGGGTGGATTATTGCTCCTGCTGGCCGGGCACTCGTTGTAAGGCCTTCGTGGAAGGCGTTCGGTATATAGCTCGACAGTAGTCTATTGTTATAGGTGTGCACATGAGACCATTATTGATTATTGATAGGAGATGGGATGATTATTGATTCGTATACATGCTGCGACTATACTTAATAATGTTTTATATTTACTGATATTAATTATTGCATAGCGGTGAGCACCTCGATTTTCCTATTGTGCTCATCCCCACCTGCTCTTCACGGATGCAGGTTAGTTTATGTGGCACGACGGAAGGGATGCGAGTGGTGGTCTTTAAATTGTTTAATGCTTCCGCTTTGAACCGAACTTGGATATTATTGCGTTATTATTGATTACTGCTTTACGTTAGTACTGGATTATTGAATTATTGATAGGAGTTATTTCCCTTGGATTATTATTGGATTATGATTGATTATTGGGATTTTCATATTGATTATGAGTATTGATATTGCTGTGTATTGAGAAATTGATGAGTATTGATTATTGTTTTGAAAAAGAGTAGCACCTCAACTATTGTATTAAAATAAATTCGAAAATTTTATTTTGATTTTCGCTAAATAAAAGTGGGGTGTTACAGTTTGGTATCAGAGCCAGTCTGCGTTTCTGTAGACTGGTATAAGTTATGGAAAATTGGAATATATGAATATATGCTTGACACTGTGTTATGATCACTCGCTCTAGTCGTGTCGCGCCAGCTCAGGTATGAGTGCCTGAACGATTTGAGATTATTGTGCATTGCTTGAATGTTGATTATTGAAGTGAAATCGGGGCTTAGGAATTTATCCTCCTGGTTTTAAACGTTATTGAACTCTAGACGAGTGCGAACTTAGTTGTATGAATCGGAACTCTAGCGGTGTAGAGTTAAGTTCTTACTTGAGATTTGTTGGAAATTTGATATAATGTTATCGAGTTAAATTTTGTTTATAGCAGTGCCCTCGCTATAAGTCTTGGTGTCCTCAAATTAGGACCATTCGCAATGCCATCTCGAAAGGAGAAGGCTTGAATGAAGGGAGTAGACGACCAAAGAAGTCATCATTGTATGGGTATTCGAGAGTCTGTAACCGTCATCGATAGGACCATTAGATGCGTATATAACCAAGTAGAATGCGAACTGGGAGTAGAGCCTGGATGCCTTATTTATGCCGTTATTTGACCCCGAGGCGTGGTGGTGAAACTTGATACGTAACACAGTCGCAACTCTCGAGAGTGGCTAAATCTCGAAGAAGGCAACAGTGACCTATTCTCTTGCGAAAATTCCCTTCATCATTTTAAGCCGTGAACGATTTCCTAGCAGCAACAGGACTTACCGAGAAACAGCTTGAACCAGTGATGGAGGCCGTGAATCGTAGAGTCGTGGAGGCAAAGCAGTCTTGTTTACTTGCCTAATTTTTTGTCTTCTTATAGACTTTTGCAAACCGCTGCTTATTCCTTTTTTGTATGGCCAACGATTTTGAATTGTGCTTGAAGCTTCTTTTGTTGTCCAGTATTCGTATTTTCAGAATTCCGCCTGATCTTCCCCTTCCCGGCATCAAACTTCAGATGGGATTTAGCATCGATAATTAAATTTTTTCTTTTTCTGTTGGCCCTTGTCTTGTAAAGCATGTGTTGTGATACCTTTAACTCGATGTGGGAGTTCAAGAGAACGAGCAACGTTGATGTTAGTGGGAATGCTATAGATACTGAAGGTTTGCAATCGGCCCAGTCCCTTTTCTCGTTTTGTCTGAGGTATAGTCGTGTTCAAACCCCACCTTTGTTTCATTGGGTTTTGGGCCTTGTTTTGAAAAACCCGATTGCAAGTGAGATTAAGCATCTTTTGTTTCCGCTTATCTCTATTCGCTTGCAAAGTATATGAGTTCCGTTTGGATGTCATCGCGAAGTTATCACGAAGACTCAAGGGCACAATTTTTTTATCGCCACTTTTATGAATAATTTGCCCTCGAAGAAAACAATAATTATTCACCCTCGGCATCAAGACGAATGTACGGGAGCAGAAGACAACACCAATCGGTTCGATGAGGAAGATGGAGTGATATGATGCATGTTAAGGGGTGTTTCTTTCCACCTTAAAAGATTATGCATAAATTTTTTAAGGAGGATAATCGAGCCTGGAACAAGCGAATCATGGAGTGCAGAGCCACCTTCACCTTTGGTGTTCGCTCATTGTATCTTTAGAAACTCATTTAAGACTGCCGACATGGTTAGTTGCTTAAATTGAGAGCTGACGTGACGGCCGACACTGTCAGTCGGAAGAGTCGAATGAGCCAAACGTTCATTATTCGGTTGGGATTGTTTCTGGATGAGGAACTGATCCTCGTTTCTTTCAGGAAGCTTTTACCAACCCATATCGTAGGTTGTTCGGTGGATTAGAGAAGGAAGTGGACTTGGAGCTCGAACATGCCCCTTGCTATCTTTGAGACATTTGAAACCTTTGAAATTGTGAGACGACTGAAATATATATTGGACCCAAAATTTTTGTTAATTTGTAAAACCATTTCTTTTGGTGAACTAAGATTGTAACCTTTTTGTGAAACATTGAACCGAACGCCGGCCCGGGCTGGGTGGAGCCACGCGAAGTGGTGGCCGAGCACTCACGACCATGCTGAGAGACGGGAGGCTTGCGCGCGGTCGACCGTTGACTCGCATGTGAACTGCAGCCGCCATCGCCGTATGCACGAGCTCCCCAGACCAGTGTATACGACCAACCATTGATGATTTTTTTATTTTTTTATTTATTTTTTTTTCCTGAAATGTTGAAATCGTTTCATACTGGACCATTGGGTTAGCCTATTTAAACTTCTTTCTGTGAGCCTTGAACCGAGAACTCCAAAGTCCCACTAAATGTGTGTAAATCCTTAATCGATGATTCCTGGTTAAGGAGAGTAGTCATTGAGTCCCTATGCTTCATTTGAGAGTTTCTCGAGTGGGCAAATTGGGAATGTCGTATTGCTATTGGTCAATCCTTATGTTTGCACATAAGGGTTGCGTTCGACTCGTGGAGTCGATATCGTGTGAGTATGAGCATCTAGGGAGTGGTGTATACCGCGTCTTAGTCTCTAATGGAGACACTCGGTCCGTGATAGAATCGTGAGCAAATTATCAGTATGACTCGGGCACGAGACTGAGTCTTAGCGTCACGTGTCCACCTTGTTGGCGAAATAGTCGTAGTACGCTGGCAATACACCGAACGACCTGTTGAGGTCTTGTGTGTTGTTAGGTACAGAGTAAATTGTTGATACTCGTGGGCATAGGCCAAGCCGGACTGAGTCTCATTGCAAGAGGATGTGCACCTGAGCTCGGGCAGGATTGATCACCCTCCCATGCAATAAGGCAAACATATGAGCATAGGGCGAGTCGGATTGAGTCCTGTACGTGAGTGTATACTTTTTGAGCATGTCGTTTTCTTTTAAATGTGTGTTCTTTTGCATTTCCGAGGACGGAAATGTTTTAAGGAGGATAGACTATAACGCCCCGTTCGATTTATAGAATTTCTCAGAATATTCTATTTATCGAATATTATTTATTAGGATATATTTATTTTATTAGTCGCGACGTCGACTTGAATAATATGTTGGAACACTCGATCGTTTTGTTGAAAAATGTTCGTTGTAGGCGATTGCGGTTTAATCGCGCGACCCGAATTTAATCCGTTTGAATATGGAATAATTGGGTTATTTATTATTTATTGTCTTTATTATTGTTATTATTACTATTATTATTAATATTTA
>CACSLK010027819.1:21186-32022 GCA_902706635.1 Striga hermonthica | reverse complement strand
TTGTGAACCAATGATTCTTGTTTCGCAAGTAACTGATATAGTGATCTTCGTACGCCCGATGACGACCCACTTATCTACATGCAAAACAACAGAACGTGGAACTTATTTAACTAAACATAATTCTCATCCATCAAGAAATAACATGTGTAATATCCACTAAAGCAAAGCTTAAGTATATAACACCAACAAATCGTCGATTCGTCTCTACAGTATTGTCTGTTGCTGTTGATTGATATTCTCTATCAAGAACGAAAGATGTGTCGGACATCGCCATGTTGTACCTGCAAATTTTTACCTTCCCTGAGGTTTGACATAACCTCAAGAAAATCCTATCATGAATTAATATCTCCTACAATTTCTCAAATTTTTCAGAATTTGAGAATCGAGGCACTGATTATACTTGAAATGACTGATACATCTTGTCTTATTAGACAAGCTATCTTTGACTTTGGCATAACTAGCCTGAATATTCTCATAACTGGATAACCATGACTTGACTTTTACATGACTGAATCACCTTTTACCTGAACTCTGAAAGCTATCCCGAGACAACTAAATAGTCGCCTCGAAATTTGGAACATGACATTTACTGATTTACTTGACTTGATAAGGTGCGACTTCAAGTTTCCAGGTAGAATCTGTATTGCAGACCTCCAGTAACATTAACTTTAAATCTTGAACATTGACTCATGACTATGTACTGTATAGGGCTGTTCCAGTATCAACTGGTCCCGCAAGTACAAAGGAATTAGCTGATCTTGATCTTTGAAAACCTTAACTTGAAGTATCCTGACTGACAAAATACATGACATAACTGACATTAAAGGTTGTTATTACATGAAATCATATTGCTCTGGTCCCAGCTTCAAGCCTCCATGGTATACCCGGCTGAGTGGCTCTTATTTCAAGCCTCCATGGTAACCCAGACTATTGACTCTTATACACTGGAAACTGTTACCTTAACAATGACTTGAGAATTATAACAACCTTTAGCATGAAAATCTTGCCTTGAACTTGATTTACTGACCTGACTTAGGAAAATTGAGTTTATTCCCTGATTTAACTCAAGGAATTCTTTCTTAGGATGTGCCAACTGGTTGGCAAAATGAACAAATTTCTGATAGAAGATGTCTGAGGAACGTGATTACTAAGATTTGTATAACACAAGTGTTTACAAATCTCCTGACAAGTTGCTAACTTGACTTGAATATATCTAAAATTGAATCTGGAGTTTTCAACTTAGCCCCTTTTCTAAAGTTCTGAATTCTGATTCGAATATCTTTACTGATAACATTTGGAAGCTGATCAGTAAAGCGCACAAATTTCTTGACGTGTCGCTAAACATGACTGGGGGAAGTACTGACATTAAATCCTGAGTATACTGACTACTGATCCTGAACATGATTCGAGCATCTTAACTAAGTCATAACTGAGGTATTTCTGAGCATAGACATAGTAATTTGTTTATAATTTAAAAACATGAATCAACACTTACCTGTAGTCGGCGAGACGTGAGCGTGACGTGTTCAGGTTTTCGTAAATTTCTGACTCGTAAAAATTTTCAGAGACGCAGAAACGTGCTCTGATACCATTTGTAACACCCCACTGTTTCATGAAATTCAGAGCGCGCTTTTCGCAAAATTTTTCTAAATAAAAACATTTATTTTGCGAAATACTGATTCGAGGTGCTACCGTAAAATCTAACTTTATCTGAAAACCGTTATTTTAGTTTAATAACAAACGGTTATAAAACATAGTACCCGACTGGTGTCGGATCAAAAGCTGGTTTGGTAAACTGAAATAGTAGCGGAAATCATAGTGTAGCCAAAACGATATATACACATATATACAAATGTCCTGAACCGGTCGCCAGCTCACTCCTCGGCCCCGACCCTGTGACCTGAAATACATGAATAATGTGGGGGCGTGAGCACTAATCCACTGTGCTCCGCAGAAACTCATACTGAAGTAAACAGTGAAAATAATTGCAATATCATGATCCTGGTATATACATAACCTAAACATTAAACCGGTACGGAATAAACATGAACTGATAATCATCATATGAACCATGACCGTTACCTCATCTGCCAGCATAAAAATGTCGGACACCATGTGCACACTCTAGTGGGCAGACTAAGGCCACTAGAACCCAGAATGGACCAGCGACCGTTCCGAGCAGATACATGACATGAAATACATACCTCAAACGTGGTAGAGTAATTATAGTCAATGTAATACCCAGTCTGAGTCCCCACCTGATCCTTTGAAAATAAAAGGTAGTGCTGATATCTGATGCCTGATTAAACTGAAATATAATATAAACAATTACTAAGTACTATGCTCAGACTGATAAAAATAGCTGTTTAATATGTTAAGATGCTCTAGTGGACTGGACATGATGTTTGGATTTAATCGGTATAACTAAAATCGGTTAAATACAGAACTGAACTGATATAAATTTACTGAACTGAACTGGACCTGGAATTTTAACTGAAAATGAGATTTGTACATGAACCGGGACTTAAAACATGAAAATATAACCTGAACCGATCCAACCGGTCTGAACCGGTATGAACCAGCCTGGCCGGACCGCTGGCCTACTTTGGCCGGGCGGTCGGCAGCTGACTCGGTCCACGGGCCTACCGAGGCTGCGCGCATGGGCGCTGCCTGGTCTGGCCGCGGGCGCTGGCTGCTGGGCAGCACTGAGCACAGACACTCGCGCTAGCATGCGCTGACGTGGTCCTGGCATGGCGTGACTATGACTGATGTGCAACTGAACGTAACTGATGGCCAACTGGGACGCGTGCATGCGCCTGGCACATCGCAAGCATCGGACTGGGCGCTGCCGTGCGCTATGTACGCTGGCGTTGCGCGACTGACGCTGTTGGGCACTACCGCGCGCTGCAGCGGGTGACTGGCGCATGAACGCGCACACTGGCATGCACGATGACTTGCTGGTGTGCACTGGGCACTGCCAGTAGACTGCTGTCGCGGCAGGCTGTGCGCGACGCCTCGTGGGCATGCGCACACGCTGCTTGTCCGCGCTGGCTGCCTGATGAGGATCGTGTGTTTCGACTGCCGATAAGCCGCTAACCCGCGCCTTGAATCGCCGATAGTGTTTCTCTAGCCACAACCGCGCCTATTGAAACGAATAAAATTGCAATAGTATTCTGGTGAAAAGACTAAAGCAAAGTTGTAAGAACAAAGTTCTAGATTTCTATTAACTTCTTGGATGATTGAATGAATAATAACATAGGGGAAGGGGCCTTTATATAGGCACCAACTAGATCTAAGTCTATTCTACCTAGGGAACTAATAAAGCAATAAAATATTAAGAATCCTAAACAATCTAGAAATTATAAAGCAATAAGGAAACTAAATAACTAGGGGATCTTGTGCCTTGACTTGCACTCCAAGTAGGGAAGAATAATCAGCTCAAAAGACTCCTAGAAAACTTCTTTTCTTGCTGGCCAAGTCATTCCCGCGCGCTGCCCGCCAACTGGCCTGTGCCCGCGCGCGCTGCTGCCCAGCGCGCCCATGTGCGCGGGCTGCACCCGTTAGGCACCCAACTCGCGTGCCTTCCGTTACTTCGAGCCACCTGGTTCCTTAGCCATCCCCACCAGGTTCTAACCCTTCTATAAGCATCCCAAAACCTTTGATAGCGCTTCCTTTCGGGGCGTGGTCTTGTCCGCGTACGTCTACGCCAATGTGCGTATTTGCGCCCTTCCTTGCGCCCGTTTGTTGCCCGTCTGGAGACCATCTTCTCGCACGCTCTTGTGCATGTTACCGCTTGCACGTTTGCCTGCTCACGGCCATCCCATGTGCGCGCTGTCCACCCAACATCCACCCCTCGCGCACCGCTTATCTCTTCCGTAATGTAAACATCCGAGACCTTATGTAACACCCCGCCTAAACTTACTAAAATCAGAGTAAATTTTTCGCGCTATAAAAGGAAAGCTCCGTTTTAATTTTCGAAAACTCATATTAAATTTTCGAAAATACTTTAACTTTAATATGCAAGATGCTACTCAACTTTAATCTTAAATCTTTAATCTATAATATCTTTAAACAACTAGGCATGCAACCGAGAATAATTCATTACTCTAAACATCTCAAGATTTAAGCATACATAGACTGAAATTCTAAATACTGAAATACTGAGTGCGGAAGCAAATGTAAGCATGCATCAACAAGGCATAATAACTAAAACATGATATAATATACATGACATGCCTACTAAAAATATCCTTGCTATGACCGCCACCACATCATCGGCTCACATTCCACGCTCGACACCGTCACCTGAAAAATGGTTAGTGGGGGGCGTGAGCATAAATAATCCACGTGCTCCGCCGGAACTGGCACTGAAATATACAGCTAATATAATAACATATCATGACATCGACATATAAGCAAGTACTTACTGAATCGGCAGAAACGATATGATGATGAACATTTTACTAACTGATTAAACATTAATCCAATAAATACATAAATCGGCACACTATCTATAGCTGCTACTTAATTGACTGCCTATTACCGATGCTCAGCTGACTGTCTATAATTTCTGCTCGACTGGATAACTATAACTGATGCTCAACTGACTAACTATAACGACTGCTCAGCTGACTAACTATAGCGACTGCTCAACTGACTAACTATAACCGCAACATCGCGAACTAAACATACATCTGATATGATAAGCGCATCCCAACCTAAGCATACATCTACTATAATAAAACACATCACAACCTAAGCATACATCTAATATGATAGAACACATCACAACCTAAGCATACATCTTATATGATAGAACACATCACAAATGCGTATAAGTAAGTATACCTTCTATAACGACTGCTCAACATGCTATCTATAATTCTGCTTAACTGTTTGATTATAACTGACCGCTTATCTGGCTAGAAGAACACTTGGTCTTCACGCTCAAGATAAGCATCCGCAGGACCTAATCTGTAGGTTGCTGCCCGTACTAGGAAAAACCAACTCTTATGCACTTCTAAGGTTGGAGCTTAACCCACAATTGCACTAGAGTCCTTGATAATAACGGGGAATTAAAAACACTTGGTTATGACGAAACATATCCCTATATCGATGTCCCTTATGGAAAAATTATTCTAAGATCATCTGAAATTAGACTTAACTCAAGGCTGCTCTAGGGTTCTGAATTCACTTAACTCAAAGCTGCACTATAATTCTTATCTCACCTTAACTAACGTTCGATTCACCTAGCTAGAAAGGATATACTCGCTAGGTAGTTGCCCCTAATTGGGCAGAATCTTACATACATACCTCAACCATGGTATTGCGATTATAGAAGATGTAATACCCAGTACAGGGTCCCCACCTGATATGCTGAAATGCAAGTGCTGAATGGTTTGCAACTGTCGGAGGCTCGACTCTCCACAAGCTACAAAATATATAAGCACAAAATATATTCTAAGTACTTATCTTAAACTGAAAACTCGAATTATATTATTTGATCTGTCTAGGTTCGCTTACTTGGCTTTAAAATCATTTTAGGGATTTACGAGCTGATTTTGAAAATTTATTGTCTTTGAGGCATTCTAGAGTTCTCTGAAATATTTCTAAGTCTGAAACTAAAATCTGGCTTAAATCCAAAATATATCTGGATCTAAAATCTATCTGAAATCTTAACTATATCTGAAATCTTAAATATATCTGAAATCTTAATCTGACTGAATCTGAAATTTATCTAAAATTCTATCTAAAATATATCTCGAACCGTCCGAACTGACCAGACCGGTTCAACTGAACTGGACCGACTGCTTACTCAGAGTTGGTCGGTCATTCGCTTGACTAAGTGCAGCTCGGTTTGACCGTGGTCCGAGCTCGACGTGGCAACTCGGGCCGGCACGAACTCGACTGACACGGTTTAGCCGATGCACGAGTTTGAAACGGTGCCACGGTCACTGACGCAGGGGCGTGCTTGGACTACGGCTAACGGAACAACGCGTAGACGGTAGGTCGAATGGACTCGGTGCACGGGCACGCACTCAGGGGTTTGACTCGGACTCAGTGCACGGGCACGCACTCGGCAGATCGGCTCCAACAGTCAGACGAGAGGCGATCACGGGCACGAGACGGTGATACGCATTCTGAATTATGATACGACGGCTAATAATTATCCAGACGGTACTAGGGTTCAGTCATTTAAAATCAGATCCAGAAATATACCCGGTTATTAGAACCGGATAAAACTAGGGTTCCATTCTCGAAGATCCTAACTCATTTAAGGTCGATAATTAAAATATATATTTTATGCGATTTATATTGATTTTAAAAAAAAATCAACAACTGCAGCTAAAATCATATTCGATTAATTTTATAAAATATCGCAAAATGAGGCTAACGTCTCGATTTTTAATTTATATCAAATGGTGTCCGTCACTTCACTTCGTTCGTTGGGTTCGACTCTAACATTACGAAATTTGAAACACACCATTTTCAACACCTACATGGTCCATGGTCAAAATATCGGGTCGAAATTCAACTCCTAACCCATTGAACTCACCGTCGCTTCAATCGGTCGAATACTTTAAAAATTGCGTTCGTCTATCTAACGAACTCTAAATATACTCAAATTCGAACCAAAGCCTCAAGACATCGAAACGAATTTCATAAAATTTATTTTACCGTTATATCGCATTTTTATAAAAAGTTCGAAAAATCAACCTCAAACTCGATAAATCCCAATAATTCGTAAATCGCTCAAATACTCAAATTCACATTTTTATATCATCTTAATAATTGTATCTAAGCTCATGGAGAAAGGCCCAATTCATTTTACCTTAATTTTCTTCGGATTGGGAAACCGAAAATTGATCGACTAGAGGGAAAGGGGTCGGCTTTTGCAAACCGGGACCGGCTCGCTGAAATGGGTCGAACCGAAGGCTGAACCGCTTGGACCAAGACCGAGTCGGGATGGATATGGAGCAGCTGGACCGGGTTTGGCCGGAAAGAACTCGGGTCTGGCCGGAACTTGCAGAATCGGGACTGAAACGGCTGCAAAGTGACGGGGGTCTGAGCTATACGGGCGCGCGGGTACAAGTACAAGTAGGAGCTCGCGTCGATGGACTCATGGTCGCCGGACTGAGACAGAAATAGAGCTGCGACGCTGCTGCTCGAGACCTAAACGGTGGGCACGGGCGGAAGACGCGAGTGACTCGGGCTGGGAGGCGTGTGACTCGCGAAATCGAGCTGGAAATGGCTCGCCGACGCGATTGAGGGCTGGTTCGATCTCCTGCTGGCGATTGGATGACGCAAGATCAATTTCTGGAGGTGGGCTTCGAGCTCGCCGAAAAATAGAGAAAATGAGCAGCGGGAAGGGACTCGCGATGAACGACGTGCTTGGAAGCGGGCTTTGGTCGGTGCGAACGGGCTCGGCAGCAGCTTGTTGAGGTCGGCTAGAGCTGGGGACGCGATTAGCCGGCGTGGCTGAGCTCGGGTGGTGCAGGCTATGGCGCGACTAGGGTGGTTTGTGCGAGAATCGGGCTTGGAGCTGAGGCTAGGGCGAGCCTTGGTCGCTGGTGGTCGAAGTACGTCGGAAATTCGTCAGATTCCGGTTGGCCGGATTTTTGTGTGGTAGATGATGATGGTGGCTAGGGTTTTATGAGGAATGAGGGGATGAAATGGAGAAGATGATGTTATATATATAGTAGTGATAAATTAGGGTTTTCTTTTCATTTTGGGCCCAACACTGGGCTTCTAAAATTTCTAACACTCGGACTTAATAGTCGGGCCTATAAATCCTAGAATCGGGCTAGTAATTACCGATCATTGACTTAGGCAAATAAATGCTCGGATAAAATTAGTTGGACTTGGACTAATTAAATTAGTCAGTCGAATATTACTAGAATAAATTGGCTCGAAAAACTGAATTGGGCCGAAATAAAATCGAACATAGGCTCGATTAACTTAAATGGGTCGGCTAAAATAATTGAACTCACTCGAAATTTATTAGGCTCGAATAATTAAATTATTCGGCTTCGATAAGCTTTAATAGAATCTAGATTAATCCAAGGCTCGATTTCAAAATACAACCGATACTTGGGCTAGATAAATCCGACTTTAATAGTTAAAATCGAATAACTTCTCCATGGCCTAGACTTTAATACTAATTATTTAATCTAATGCAAATAAATATAATACATGCATCAAATTTAGAAACTTAATATTTATGGAAATAAAGTCGAGCTCCATAAATAGAAAATAATATACTGGGCGTTACAATCTATCCTCCTTAAAATATTTCCGTCCTCGGAAATACTAAATTAAAATACAAGTCAAAACTCAAAACTATTATTCTTAGCTTTAAATTCGGTCTTCCTTCTACTAGTGATCTTGGCTATGCCACGAAAATTCCGGTTTCAAGCCACCAGGCAAATTCGGACTAATGACTCTTATTTGAAGCCTCCATAATTTACCCGGCCTTATGGCTGTTATACACCATTAGCCCAAGTTCCAGGACCAGTTTACCATGGTGGTTTGCCAAAATTCACTTTGTGCCTTTGGAAAGACCAAGGCCGAACTTTAAAACTTATGACTTGGAACTTCGGAGGAAGCCCATCTTTCCCTCTTAGCAGCATCACCCTGGCTATGGCGACACTTCTAGTATTAGGGAGAACTAAATTGTAATTCTTTACTATGACGGTGTACCTTGTCAGGCTGATCGAGTTTCACCCGATTAGACAAGATTTACCGTACACTTCGTCATGCTGATCGAGCGCTGCACGATTAGACGAAAGTGTTAACCATATCAGGCTGATCGGGTTTACCCAATTAGATAGGTTCCATTATGTGCTTCGTCAGGCTGATCAGAATTTTCCCGCTTAGACAAGCACGTCTACCTTGTCAGGCTGATCGGGTCTGGTCTGATTAGACAAGGTCTGTTGCACTCACGCCAGGCTAACCAGGGTAAGCTGGTTAGGCGGAGATATCTACCAGGTGATATGTAACTGGTAGGACCTACTTGTAGGTCATTTCTCACTCCCGAACACTTGGTCGGGTGTGCACTTCCGGATGGAATTCACTGGGATTCCATTGCTCACTCCCGAACACTTGGCCGGGTGTGCACATTCGGATGGAATTCACTAGGATTCCATTGCTCATTCCCAAACACTTGGTCGGGTGTGCACATTCAGATGGAATTCACTGGGATTCCATTGCTCACTCCCGAACACTTGGTCAGGTGTGCACATTCGGATGGAATTCACTGGGATTCCATTGCTCACTCCCGAACACTTGGCTGGGTGTGCACATTCGGATGGAATTCACTGGGATTCCATTGCTCACTCCCAAACACTTGGCCGGGTGTGCACATTCAGATGGAATTCACTGGAATTCCATTGCTCACTCCCGAACACTTGGTCGGGTGTGCACATTCGGATGGAATTCACTGGGATTCCATTGCTCACTCCCGAACACTTGGCCGGGTGTGCACATTCAGATGGAATTCACTGGGATTCCATTGCTCACTCCCAAACACTTGGCCGGGTGTGCACATTCGGATGGAATTCACTGGGATTCCGTTGCTCACTCCCGAAAACTTGGCCGGGTGTGCACATTCGGATAGAATTCACTGGGATTCCATTGCTCACTCCCGAACACTTGGCCGGGTGTGCACATTCAGATGGAATTCACTGGGACTCCATCAGAATCTGGGATTTATAGACACTTGGCTAATAAATCAGGTGTATACTCTGATGGAATACACTGGGACTCCATCGGAACTTAGGGGTATAAGGACACTTGGCCTCTACCCGGTTCAATATCGTAACTTTCGGCACATGACTACGCGATACTTTGCACGCGACACGTCGCTATGCGGCACACCAACAACCCGGGGCCCTCGGGCGTGGCATACTAGCATGCAGTACCTGTGTGCGGTGTACCCGCGACTGGGAGCCAGTTTGTTCTGGCGACCACGAATCATATGGTATGGAGAATTATGTTTGTCCCGGTTCAGTTTCAAGCCTCCATGGTATACCCGACTTAGTGACTTTTATTTCAAGCCGCCATGGTCACCCGGAATAATGACTATTATACACTAGAAAACCGGTACTACATAAACTCAAGTGAAATTAGTTCGAGACAACATCTATAGTCTTAGTTCGAAACTTAAGTTCAATCCTAGGCTTGAATACTCGGGTCTCTTCCCGATCGTCTGTCGGTCCACTATTGACCGCGAAACCTTCTGTCTTAAATTCTATCTCGGTACGTTGGCGAATTGCACTTGTGTCCGTACAAGATCGTACGGTGTCTACGCCAAAAGTCATTTGTTAACTGTTTTGGTAACAAATTGTTCTCCAAAATGAAGTCTTCATCCAAAACACAGGCTCTCAGGTGTTATGCTCATCTTCAACTCTCGTAAGAACGAGGTTTGGTTCTACTTCCACTTCTAAGATTTCCTTGGATCTTCTGGCGACTGCTACGGTCTGTCATTGGTGTATTCCCGTATTACTGCAACGTTCTGGGTGGTGGCATTCGCATGTGGCGCAAGCTGGTGGAACCGGTTGTAGTGGCTGGGGTATTTGTGATTGGGTCTCTCTCCTCCGTCTATCTTCTCTCTGTAGTGGACCGGGTGGTACTTCTCCCAGTACGAAGCCCACCAGAGATCTGCTTATGTTAGAGGTATGCTGTAAAAGTTGTGTTTTGCAGTTTCTATCAATTCCATTTTGATCTGGCAATCATGTTTTGGTCAAAGTAGATATGTTTGCAGTTTATTTATTTATGCAACACATACTCCATGTCTTATATTGAGATAGTGTGGTTCGAAGAGTTTCGAACGGAAAC
>CACSLK010027819.1:1604-12380 GCA_902706635.1 Striga hermonthica | reverse complement strand
GCTCACCAGATTCACGAGCGTACTGGATTTGCTCGTGGGGACTTACCCATCCCTTACCTTGGGGCCCCCTTGTACAAAGGCCATCTTTCCCATGAGCTTTTTATTGGCGTCTGTCACAGGATGATTGACCGGATTTCTGGCTGGTCCCATAGACAACTATCCTTCGGAGGCCGACTTGCTCTAATCAAGAGCACTCTTTGTGCCCTTCCTCTTCACCTTCCCGCGGTGCTTGACCCCCACCAGTGTACGATTCATGAGTTAGATCAGATCCTAGCCCGCTATTTTTGGAGCTATGGCGAGGGCCCGCGAGGCCGGCAGCAGACCCACTGGGTGAAGTGGGACTCAATCTGTCGTCCCTACTCTGAGGGTGGTCTCGGGGTTTGGCGTTTCTCTGATATGGTTACTGCGCTTTCCTACAGGATGTGGTGGCTCCTTAGGGAGGGCAAGTCCCTTTGGGCCCAATACCTCCTGAGGAAATATTGCCCCGGTGGTGCTGCTCATCCTTGCAGGGTGACAGCCACCGCTCGGGATAGTCGACAGTGGAGACGTCTTACCACTATCGGCAGACGTGCTCAGAAGCACATATTTTGGACTTTGGGTTCTGGGGAGGTTTGCTTCTGGGATGAGTGGTGGTTCGGCGAGGCCCCTCTCTCGAGTACTAGGCCAGTCACTCACCTGCCTTTCATGCAGATGAAGGACCTTTGGACGGGAGGGTTTTGGGATAGAGATAAGATGGAGGATATTCTTGGTGAGGGTGGGGGTTTTAGTAGTCTAAAGATTGACCAGATCCGACAGATTCCCATTATGGAGGGAGGTTTGGATGGCATGAGGTGGAGACTTACATCTTCGGGTGCATTCTCTACGTCATCAGCCTGGGGAGAAGTGAGGCTAGGCAACCGGCCAAACCGCCTCTTCGGGGCCATATGGACCGACCTTCTCACCCCGACCATTTCCGTTTTTTTGTGCCGCCTCCTATTACGGCGCATTCCCATTGACACTGTGATGCAGACGAGAGGGTTCTCCTTCCCCTCCCGCTGCCATTGTTGTGCTGAGACCGGTACCTTTGAGATCGAGACTTTCACCCATCTTTTCCTTGAGAGTGAGACTGTGAGGAGAGTGTGGGAGCACTATGCCAGATATACTCATATACCCTTAGCCACTACAGACAGTTTTTTTGAGCTTTTGAGTTTTTTCGCTCACCGCACACACAGTAGACACGTGGGCTTCCTTATTCCTTGTCTGATCCTATGGGCCACCTGGACAGAAAGGAATAATGCGAAGCATAGGGATATTATATTTTCTTGTGCTCACATTATTTTGCAGGTTGACAAACACCTCTCCCTCCTCACTGCCCTGGGTAGACTCACGACGAGAGACTGGACAGGGTGTACACCGCCCCATCGCTTGAGGCCACCACCTCCTTTACCTGTCCAACATTCACGACCCAGGACCGTTGTTTGGCTGAAACCCAAGGCCCCTTGGGTTAAGCTAAACACTGATGGCGCTTTCGACAGACATACCGGAGCTGCTGGAGGAGGGGGCCTGATTAGGGATCATGAGGGGGCACTCATCTCTGCCTTCCATGGGCCACTCCGGGCCTCCTCGAGTTATGATGCAGAGATTCAGGCGCTCCAGATTGGTCTCGAGATTGCCGCCTCGATCTCCTCTCATGTTTGGATAGAGATGGATGTTGCGGCTGTCATCACACTTTTGACATCTGGCCACCAGGGCTCATGGCAGATCCAGCATCCTCTTATGCGTATTAGAGACACCCTCCGCTCGATCCATTACCAGGTCTCACACATATTCCGGGAGGGGAACCGGCCTACTGATTTCCTTGCTAGCACGGGAGCATCTATACCCCAGAGACGCACCCTTCTTCTTGAGGACATTCCCCTACGGCTTCGGACGCTCATTCGGATGGACCAGTTAGAGTACCCATCCTTCAGATTCAGTCGACCGCCACCTCCTGCTCCTGACTAGTTTTGACATTTCGGACTCCATGCCAGGTCACTCTGACAAGGTCGACCTTTCATGAGGATTTGATTTTAGATCCACAGCGGATATTTTTGTGATCCTTGTATTTTTATTTTTATGTTATTTCCTTTTTATTTTTATTTTATTTTCTCTGCTTTTGTTGTTGCTCTATGTATTTTGGACTTGGATGTAGACCTTTGACTTTTTTAGCCCTAGCTGGGTCATTATATTCACAGGTCGGGGATGTAGCCTCAACCCCACATCCCAAACTGGGATGTTTATATAAAAAAAAAAAGAATTTTCCAAAATTCAAAAAAAAAATCTGGAAGCTCGAAGTGTTTGTTGCTGCAACATGGGTTCTGTTCATCATTTTTAATTTTGTCAAGTGGTGAAAGATGTATTTTTTTTTCTTCAGTGATGGTCTGTCATTGTGAGCTTTCTGTTTCTTTCATGACAACTTTGTTTTGTTTGTTGTAATGGATTGCTGTGACTTTGTTTTTATTGAAGTGTTTTAATGGATTGCTGCAAGTTTGTAAGGGAATGAACACTGTCTTTGTTGATCATGTCATGTTAATGTTTAAACATTGTGTATTTTGTTTATAACCATTTTAGCAGCATGTTGATGTCAAAACCTGTTTAAACATCGTGTATTGTGTTTATAAACATATTAGCAGCATGTTGATGTTCAAAAACTGTCAAAACCTGAACTAACTAATTCATTCATCAGTAAACAATGCTTGAACATGAAGACATTCTTATAGCAGAACCATTTATTAAGCATCAAAACAAACAAACTTAATTATCAAAAGCACAAGATGAACATCCACTTAGCAAAACCATCAACCAACAAAAGCCATTTCCATAATCATACGATACAAACAAAAAACAAAAACCATTTCCATAAGCAGAACCCATAACCATTCAAGTTTCAAAAACCATACAAGTTTCAAACCATTCATCCACTTAACCAAAACACCCACAGTCATTCAAAAACCAAAACCAAACAACCAACACACCCAAATGGAGGTGTATTTTTGACCACTCATTTGGTTACATTCTTTCCCTTCAGTTTAGGATCTACAGAAGGAACAAGACTACTAATGGAGGTTTATTTTTGACAAAATTCTTTTCCAGTCTTTGAATATATGTTTTCCTTACAATTCACTGTAATTTTTAGCTGCAAATGACTGATCAAAGTCGACATGATGGGTCATAATAATACGTTTAGGAAGGCAAGGCTGCTATGTTACGACGTACCTAGTCAAGTTCGATATGAATTATCAACAGACCAATGGACACGTATGTAGATACATATTTTTGTAACTGCGCACTCGTCTTAATCGGAATGTCATAAGATAAAGATAATTCATCAGGTTGACAACCATAGTAAAGAGGCAGAAACTCTTCGAGCGATGGTTCACACCCATTTACCATTATTTCTAAGAGGGTTTCAATAGTTACTGTCTTCGAGTCATAAGAGTCAGCGTAGATTTCAGTGCCTTAATACCGCGAATAAACGAAGAACTCAACCATAGCCCTACAAAAATACATGCATGCATACAACATGTTGCAACATTAAAATATCTAGTTCAGTAAATAGTGAACGGTTCAGAAAACGAGTTACGTACTCTTTTCCAATTTGGTTGTATTTGGCTGTGTAAAGAGTGGCAGCCACCCTCTTCCTTGATTCAATAGATTCATCCTTTTAAAAAAAAATAAAAAAAAATAATCATTGTAATGTGCAATTAAAAGATACTTGCTAATGACAGGGTAATTATCTCTTTAAGTCCACGCCAAATTAAATCTGTAGATGGAGTGGAATGACATAACATATGAATACACACATAGAGACCACAATTGTATCTGCCGAATAACCAATTAAAAGTTAGAAAAGTACAACACATATGTTTTGTCAGTTGCTTTAAATGACTAATGTCCGTACTCATTCCGTAGTTGAGGAACATTTGGGTCGATGACATATTTGTACGTGTCGGCAATATTTTTATGAATGAACCCATCCCCATCGCACACAGCGATAATTCCCTCCAGTCGCATTATCTAGTCATGAATAATTTAACATTAGCATTAGCATTACTGAACATATTGTCTTGTTACAAGTGCATCATAACCAACAAAATAATTCTTACCACTTTATTCGCATATTGAATCCTCTACTTACATATACTAAGATTTTAGTATATGAAAGATGAACATGTTGCATACTTCGTTGAACATGTTAAAAATTAAGATGAACAAGTTACACGATAAGATGAATATGTTGTATAATGAGATGAATATGTTGCATAATATATGCAACAGGCAGGTTCGAAATGAAGATGAACGTGTTACATTACATAATAAGATGAATATGTTCTATTATAAGGTGAATATGTTATATAATAAGATGAATATGTTGCATATACTAAGATGAATATGTTACATAGTAAGATGAATATGTTCTATAATAAGATGAATATGTTACATACATATCAAGATTAACATTTTACATATACTAATATGAACATTATGCATTATGAGATGAATATGTTGCATAATTCTTACCACTTTCTTCCCATGTTCAATCCTCGACTTATTTGTAATTTCTGAACGTACGGTATCGCATATTCGAACAACAGATTTTTTAATATCAACAATACAAATGTACCAGTGAAAACTGGAATCCGACATCGGCAACGTTATACGAACACATTCGTCCGCACGACCGTTAAATACTCGATCTCGAAAGAACCTTTTATGAATCGAGTCGTCGCTGTGCAACGTCACAGCCAAGCCCTGCAATGATCATAGACATTGATAGACTACATTGGAAAATTATTAAAATGATAATGTGTCTCACACTGAAAGATGCCGACAAAACCCAGTTGCGTTTATTACTATCTTCTGGGGTCCGATTCAATGACACATGCAGGGCAACCAAATCAATGACTTACACAGAGAATGAACTACATATGAATCTATTTGAACTTGTGCACCAATAAGAAAACGAATTTATGAATATTTTCCCACCGGGCTTCTCAACCAGTGTGGATATTCAAGTGTTAACATCTCTGCTCTAGTGATCTTCTAGCCCTCATACTCGACCAACATTTGGCTGAAAAAAAAAAATAATTGGCAAACATGATTGTAAATGCAGTGCTGCTGTTTAGATTTGAAAAGAAAATGTTAATCCATTATATAAAGGGTGATGTTTGCTTACGAAATATCTATCTTATTATTGAAAATATACTTCTCCGCATTCATATCGCTAATCGTTATTTCTTGAAAATACTGAAAGATGTCTTTTCCCGTGTTGCATTTATACGGCGAGCAAGCATCGACATCAAATTCCATGGGTTTCATTTTCTCTTCAAACTGTTCTTCTGATGCACCTTTCAGGAAATTTGTTATGCCAGATACCGCCTGATTAAGAATGGTTAATTGTTCAATGATCTTGTTTGTTGCAACTGAAAATGTGTTTGAGTCACGCTGAACAGGGTCCATGGAAACGCTTTCATACATCTTCAATCCATCCCACTTCTTATTAACTTTCCAATTCTGAAATAAATTAAAAAACAAAAAAAAAATAAAATTACATTATTAAAATGATAATGGACAGTTAATAAAATTTCATGCAAATTAACAAATTAAATCCACATGTGTACTTACAGAATTCTTATCATAACCTCTCATTTGCTTAAACACCTCAATTTCTCTACAAATATCTTGCTGGCTCCATTGTTCTAAAAAAGGGGATCCAGTATGCAATTGCTTTTCGACAATTTGGAATGATCTCGTCACATAACCAAGGAAAACCACCTACAATTGTTTAAATTAAAGTTTACAATATATGTTATGCAACCATTTATTAATTAACATATAATGCATATAACGTTAGTGTACCTGCAGTAATAGAATACATCCCGTGAAGTACGATGTATTTTTGCATTTCACTGATATAGTTCCCTCATCCAACTTGCGCAGAATTATTTCACACCAATTGTATTCTTGGACAGCATTTAAATCAACCAAGTAGTATAGAAAATCATAGTCCAGATGTGAATGACTATCCATGGGAAACAACACCGTGGCGAAAAGCAAAATCAAATAGGGAACTATGAATTCAGTCCCGTTCGTCTTGCAATTTGTCACCATGTTATGAAGCTCCGCAAAACCAAAGAATTGTCCTTCTGTCCCACAAAATAAATTACCGTACTTGATTCTACCATCGACAGTTTTAGAATTTATCATTCCTTGACTCTAAAGACCGATATGTTTCTCCACAACACCGGGTGATAGAATAATTCTCTTACCTCCGAACATAATAGTTCTTGATATGGGATCATAATTTGTAACCAAGATAGCCACCAACTTTGAATCCATTTTTGAAACGTTCATACGCGATAATGTACCAATTCCAGCCTTGTCTAAATCACGGCGCTGGCCAGGAGTCAACTTTTTATTGATCTTGAGCATTGTCGCTAGTTTTGTTCTGTGAAAGAAAACTAAGTCATCCCTTGAATAACTTGGTGCTTTGATAACTTCTTTTCTTCTTCTTCGGGAACAACTAACAGGCGTAGCCTTCAATTTGAAATTGAATTTAAGTGAATATTAAAACATTTACACGACATATGAATATAATTACGAAAGCAAATAATATGAATTAGCCAACAACAAAAATTACCTCTTGAAAATCAGTCATTTCTTCGAAAAGTCCCACCTTCTACGTTTGGTAATGGCTCGACCTATGTATACGAGTATGGCGTTCACTTCGTTTAAGATGAAGATGGAGGTTATTTTCTGAAAATGGAGGTATATTTTTCTCTACATAGTGTGCAGCGTGGATAGGGTGATTTATTTTTTCGTGTGTCTGTTGATATCTTCTAGGTTAATTGATAGGGGGGTTATTTGTACGTGTGTCAGTTGAGATCTTTTAGGTTAATTATCAATTACGTATCCCGATATCCATGTTTTCAATTGAAAAAAATTACCACGTTTTCAATTCAATACATAAGAAATTACCGTAATCAATTAAAATGTCAATATATTTTGAATATATTAGTAGTAGTTGACATATAAATGTAATGTTCAAATTTGGTAAATTTGCATTTAAAGAGTGTATATTTGGGCAAGATTTGTTATTATTTAAAAAAAAAATTATAAAAACATGATGTTGTGCATATTTATTTTATGACCAAAAAAAAAAAATTGTTTGTTTTGTCTCATTAACTAGTACAAATCCTGTGCGATGCACGGGTAAGAGATACTCATTAATATTCATATATTAACAATATTTATTAAATAATATCTATAAATTAAAAATACATAATCAATAAAATATGTCTATTTCGAATTAGAACACAACTCGTACGGTGCAATTAACTGAAAATAAATTAAATTACACTCAATTTAAAATAATTGTTATTTTAAAGTTTTCATTCAGAAATTCGATTTGACTACAATATGACTACATAAAATAATTAATTTGATAAAATGTTATCATATATTTAAAAACATATGTGATTAATAAATATAATATAAAACTTATATTATTTCATTAATTGAAATTAATTAATTTTTGTATAAGCTTTCCAAAATAAAAAACGTGTAAGTAGCTGAATAATTTAATAAAATGTGAATAAGTGATTTTTCTATTTACGTCTAAGTTAATATTGACCCGTAAATTAGGAATAATTACTTATTTGACTATTTGTAACCCAAGTTTGTACTACACAATAAATTTTATAATATATACACACACACAGACACATGTTATCACGCAATATGTTAGACTTGTTGTCAGTTACCTTATTGTTCAAATTTTTTAACTAATTATCTAGAATTAAATTATATATTTTTTGTTTTTACTAACCAATCTTTGTTCCAAGATCTTTCTGATTTTCAAGAGGAATACATACCAATTTGCGGAATTACCATTAATGTCTCAAGTTATTATGATAATATGCTAAAATTTGATGATCATATCACTTTGATTTTATAACAGATCAACCTAAAATTCGACTATCATACTTATCCCAAATAAAATTCATAGCACTTATTTTGTTTTAAAATTTCTCAAATACACTTCTATACATACCAAATAAATTTCATATCATTTAAATTTAGACATTTCATACTAAAATAAAACCACCCACTATTGGTGTATGCAAATATTTCATATCATTAACATAATTATTGCAGATCTACATTCAAAAGAATATAGGAAAAAAAATATTTGCATACGTTACTTATTAAAAAAATTTACTTAATATATATTTAATATGCACGACAGTTTAATATACAAGAATTCAACCTTTTAAATATAGAGACATGTCATGGGTTGGAAAATCATCTTAAATGCTTTATGAGAGATTAATTTGTTGATAATCCATTTATATTTGTCATATAAGAATTGAAGGGTTGTATTAGTATAAGTGATATTAAAATACCTAAGTTAGGAAATCATTATTAGGTGAATAGATTGTTAATTGTTAATTATTAATATATCACTATTATTTGTCCAAACCAAATTACGAAGCATTATTCTTTGCCAAGTAGGATTTCGGAGCACCATAAGCAGCCACGTAGGCTCAGCGTGTTCGGGAAATTATATATAAGGGGATAGGGTTTATAATTTAGGGTTTAGCTTTTAGGGTTTAGCGTTTAGGGTTTAGGGTTTACCATATCCAACCAATAATTGGAAAATATAGCATGTTGTACTTTGGTCTGATGCTTGAGTACAGTAGTAAAGTTATTAATTGTTAAATCGAATAGGCGTACACGAGTACCGTCGAAATGTAAAATTTAGAATCATGCTTCATTAGCATATCAAACCAATAGTTGGAAAATTAGCATATCCAACCATTGGTTTGAAAATATAGCACGTTATACTTTGATCTTATGCTTTAGTACAATAGGAAAGTTATTAATTGTTAAATCGAATAGGCGTACACGAATTCCGTCGAAATTTGAACTTTGCGAATCATGTTTCACTAGCATATCAAACCAATAGTTGGAAAATTAGCATATCCAACCAATAGGTTGAAAAATATAGCACGTTGTACTTTGGTCTAATGCTTTAGTACAATAGTAAAGTTATTAATTCATGTATTGAGTAAAACATAATAAATTAATACGTATGTTTAATTTCATACATTTTTTGTTGGCATAGTAGAGTTGCAATATTATATTTTTCTTCGTACACAAGATAACCAAATACGAAAATATAAATAACATTTATGTGTCGCTAAAAAATGTTTTGGATAAAATGTAGAAATGACTTCTATACCAAAATATTTATTTTATTGAATCACATTGAATTCAAATCGAAATTTAGAATAATTTTTTTTTAAATAACATTATATTGAAATGAATATAATACAATTTATTAGTATTAGTTACGTGCATTGTATGAGTTGTGTACTAATTTTAAATATACATATTTTATATGATTTTGTACATTTAAATTTCTCGTATAACATTATAAAAAATTAATATAGGTAAACTGTATTACATATTGATTTAATATTCTTAATTTATAAAATATTATTTAATGCATATTGTTTATTTATAAATACTAATAAATATTTCTTAACCGTGCATAGCAAGAGATTCGTACTAGTTTAAAATCCAATTAACAATGTTGGTTTAAATTTCCAATTAATTACACATTAACTAAAAAATGTACTACATGTAAAACATTGTCAATGTAACACCCCCACTGTTTCATGAAATTCAGAGCGCGCTTTTCGCAAAATTTTTGTAAATAAAAATATTTATTTTGCGAAATACTGATTCGAGGTGCTACCGTAAAATCTAACTTTATCTGAAAACCGTTATTTTAGTTTAATAACAAACGGTTATAAAACATAGTACCCGACTGGTGTCGGATCAAAAGCTGGTTTGGTAAACTGAAATAGTAGCGGAAATCATAGTGTAGCCAAAACGATATATACACATATATACAAATGTCCTGAACCGGTCGCCATCTCAATCCTCGGCCACGACCCTGTGACCTGAAATACATGAATAATGTGGGGGCGTGAGCACTAATCCACTGTGCTCCGCAGAAACTCATATTGAAGTAAACAGTGAAAATAATTGCAATATCATGATCCTGGTATATACATAACCTGAACATTAAACCGGTACTGAATAAACATGAACTGATAATCATCATATGAACCATGATCGTTACCTCATCTGCCAGCATAAAAATGCCGGACACCATGTGCACACTCTAGTGGGCAGACTAAGGCCACTAGAACCCAGATAGGACCGGCGACCATTCCGAGCGGATACATGACATGAAATACATTCCTTAAACATGGTAGAGTAATTATAGTCAATGTAATCCCAGTCTGAGTCCCCACCTGATCCTTTGAAAATAAAAGGTAGTGCTGATATCTGATGCCTGATCAAACTGAAATATAATATAAACAATTACTAAGTACTATGCTCAGACTGATAAAAATAGTTGTTTAATATGTTAAGATGCTCTACTGGACTGGACATGATGTTTGGATTTAATCGGTATAACTAAAATCGGTTAAATACGGAACTGAACTGATATAAAATAATTGAACTGAACTGGACCCGGAATTTTAACTGAAAATGAGATTTGTACATGAACCGAGACTTAAAACATGAAAATATAACCTGAACCGGTCTAACCGGTCTGAACCGATCTGAACTGGCCTGGCCGGAACGCTGGCCTGCTTTGGCCGGGCAGTCGGCCGCTGACTCGGTCCACGGGCCTGCCGAGGCTGCGCGCATGGGCGCTGCCTGGACTGGCCGCGGGCG
>CACSLK010027818.1:80222-92028 GCA_902706635.1 Striga hermonthica | reverse complement strand
AACTGGCTTGGGTCTTAGCCTCACCAATTCGGTTGCATGATCGAATTCTCACGAACCTTAACACACGGTTTGAACAAACGTTCCTTTTCTATTCATCCATTCTCTACCTCCAAAAACAATGAGGGATGATCCCTATTTATAGATCCTAACTATGACTAATTCTAATCTACCTAGGAAACATATTAAAGTAATAAAATATTAAATTCCTAAACATTCTAGATATTTTTGTGCAAGAAGGAAACTAAATATACTAGAGTCCTAAATTAACTAGATCTTGATCTTCCTGTGAGGTTTCGGTCGCCGCCCGTGTGGCCTTCACCCGCGCGCCCAGCTCGCCTGCCGCTCGCTGCCCGCGCGTACCTCCCATCACCCGCGATCCGATCGCCTACCGTGCACCCGCGTACATCATCTTGTTCTATCCAACTGCGCGCATCATGGGCCGATGCGCGTCATTCGCCCACTAGCCGATCGTCGTCGTCCTCTTTGTTGCCGGTCATATCCGTTGGCTCGGGCCACGGATCCCAACCCTTTAACCTTTCACAATCGTCGGCCGGTATCCACCACCCACCTTCAACCCTTCGCAAACCACGCCTTCTAGCCTCCTTCTTTCGTGCTCGTCTCTTCCTTGTGCAAGGCTTACACCAGCAGTATGCTTCCTTAGCTTTTGCCTTGCGTTTCCTTCGAACACGTTTGGCCTTGCGCTTCTTAGGCTTAAGCTTGGATTGCGGACCACACTCTTTTGGCCAATCTCGTACGCATGTTGGCTGGTATATTGGACTTGTCGGCTCCTCCAGCATGTTTTCCAGCCATATGTCGAGACCATCGTCCTCTTCCTCGTCGGACTCGCCTGGGTTGATGACCACTTCCGTATCATTCCCCTCCTCTTCAAGACTTTCCTTGTCCTCAAGGATTAGAAAATTAAGCGCACCATCATCTTCCCGGTTTTGAACTTCACCCTCCATTACTCCTCGGCCTTCTACGAGTTGTCGCTCGTATTCTTCCCGATTTCGTCGCTCATGGAGTTCGTCTAGATACGTGCTCTCCCATGGGGTGAGTTCTCTCTCCAAACTCTCCAACAATTCGAGATCTTCCCAATCCATCTCGTCCATTGGCACATAAGACATTTTTTTTTTACTCTATAAAATTCGACAAAGTCGAACCAAAAAGAAAAAAATAAAACAAAAGAAATTCGGCCCCTTAACAAAAAGGTAATAACCGAAAAAAATTAAACAAAAGGACTAGATGACACTTTTTTTTTTAAGACTCACGAAATTTTTTCAAAAATTTGGGATAAAATTCGAAAAAATTCGAACACAAAAGACTAAAAAAAAATCGAACCAAAGAAAAAAAGAATGGGGTAGAAAAAGTTAACGAACACCCAATCGATCACTTTTAAAGAAAGCACCAATGATGACGGATCGGGTGTTGCGTTCCCTCGACTTGTCTCGATCACGACTTCGCCACGACCTTGCTCTTGACGATAGGTGTGATCGACTCAGTTATTAGCCTAACTCTCTCACGATACTTGAGTTCACTTGGTTATTAGCCTCGCTCCCTCTTTTGAACTAGATCAGGTCTTAGCCTCTCTAATTCGGTTGAACTGGCTTGGGTCTTAGCCTCACCAATTCGGTTGCATGATCGAATTCTCACGAACCCTAACACACGGTTTGAACAAACTTTCCTTTTCTATTCATCCATTCTCTACCTCCAAAAACAATGAGGGATGATCCCTATTTATAGATCCTAACTATGACTAATTCTAATCTACCTAGGAAACATATTAAAGCAATAAAATATTAAATTCCTAAACATTCTAGATATTTTTGTGCAAGAAGGAAACTAAATATACTAGAGTCCTAAATTAACTAGATCTTGATCTTGCTTGGCTTGCACTCCAAACAAATCCCATCCATGCGCCCCAATTATTTTCGGCCGCCCTAATGTCTTGCGCGTCGCACATGCGTGCGCCGCCTTAGTACTCACACTCCTCGTCGGCCTAGGTCTCTTGCGCGCCCACCTCGCACGCGCGCCTATACGTGCGCCCAGTCCGCGCCCGGTTTCCTCGCGCGCGTGCGCGCTGCCACCCTTGCCTATGCCTACCGCGCATAGGCATGCGCCCATCCAGTCGCGCGCAATCGCGTGCCCTTCACCTCGTCCATTTTTCTCGCGCGCGTATATTCCGTTGCCCCGTATTCCTATGCCTGCGAGGTTTCGGTCGCCGCCCGCGTGGCCTTCACCCACGCGCCCAGCTCGCCTGCCGCTCGCTGCCCGCGCGTTCCTCCCATCGCCCGCGATCCGATCGCCTACCGTGCACCCACGTACATCATCTTGTTCCGTCCAACCGTGCGCATCATGGGCCGATGCGCGCCATTCGCCCACTAGCCGATCGTCGTCGTCCTCTTTGTTGCCGGTCATATCCGTTGGCTCGGGCCATGGATCCCAACCCTTTAACCTTTCACAATCGTCAGCCGGTATCCACCACCCACCTTCAACCCTTCGCAAACCACGCCTTCTAGCCTCCTTCTTTCGTGCTCGTCTCTTTCTTGTGCAAGGCTTACACCAACAGTATGCTTCCTTAGCTTTTGCCTTGCGTTTCCTTCGAACACGTTTAGTCTTGCGCTTCTTAGGCTTAAGCTTGGATTGCGGACCACACCCTTTTGGCCAATCTCGTACGCATGATGGCCGGTATATTGGACTTGTCGGCTTCTCCAGCATGTTTTCCAGCCATATGTCGAGACCATCGTCCTCTTCCTCGTCGGACTCGCCTGGGTTGATGAACACTTTCGTATCACCGCGCCAGCGCGTCTGCGGCTCCAGTGCGCGCCAGCAGTCACTGCGCTGTCGAGCCGGGCAGCCGAGCCACCCACGACCGACTGGCTCACGGCGAGCCGCCGGTCCAGCAAGTGAACTGGTCCAGTTTAACAGAGCGGTTCGAGATGTTTGGCTAGATTTTTCCAGTCCAAGTATGTTCCGTAGAGTTTCAGTATTTTTCCGAGCCAAATCAGTCCAGTTAGAGCATACCTGTTTTATCTGGACTTAGTATCTTTCTTTTGCAAACCCTTAGAGCGTTCTGTTACATCCAGATAAGTAAGCATATAGAAGCGAGCATATTAATATATGCAGTTGAGCATAATACTTAGCATTTATTTGCTTATATATTTTTGTAGATTAAGAAGAGTCGAGCCTCCGACTGCTACTTCAGTTTCGAGCACTTGTCAGATATTTCAGTATACCAGGTGGGTTTACTTATAAAATTTGTTATGCCATATGTGTTTCTTTTGTTGAGTCGGTATGATCTATGTATAAATGTGAAATATGTAGCCTATCGATGTGAGCTGTTACGACCGTCGTTACGGTTGTCCCCGTCGATGTAATACGGTTGCCCTTGTGAGGCAAGTCTCCTTAAGTCCTGATATGGCCGTGCCCTTGCGAGATACGTAAGCCCATATGGAAGGCCGTGTTCGTCGCGTGGCATGTACTCCTGCCTTCGGGTAATGAATCCCCGTTCTGCAGCTTGCGATAGATGTGCACAGGAGTAATGTGATTGTTGTGATTTTGATAGGAGATGAGACATGATGTGATTATCTTATATTCATGCTGCGATCGTACTATCTTGACATGTTATTGTTATATATGTGCATAGTGGTGAGCACTCATTTTCATCTTGTGCTCATCTCCACCTGCTCTTTATGGATGCAGGTTAAGCAGGTGTCGGGTGACGAGGAAAGACGAGTGGGTCGGTCTGTTTATTATGCTCTATTACCATGCTTCCGTTTATGAATAATGTGTGGTCCTTGTGAACCGCTTTTAGTTGAGACGTGTTGAACCGTTTTCAAAACCTATGGTTTTTGGGATTATTGGACCAATGTTTCGTTTGGATATTCGCATTGGATTTGTTTCTTGAATATCATGTGTTCGATTATGTATGCTATGATGTTTAGCTAATAATAATGTGAAATTAATGTTTTAAGGGGTTAATGAAACCCATGTGAAAAACTGGTAATGAATCCCCGAGTAACCAAATATGACTTGGTTGATGTTAAATGTCTGAATAACGCCCACTTTTTCAAAAATGAGTTCGAAAAATTATTTACTGATTTTTGGAAAAATCCGGGATTCCTTTAAAATCAAAGTGGGGTGTTACAGTTTGGTATCAGAGTCAGTCTGCGGTTCTGTAGACTGGTTTATATGTGAGAATGTGTTTAGACCTTGTAATATGACCACTCGTCTCCGTCACTCCGCGCTGCTTAAGGTATGTTTTGTTTAAGTATTAATGAAAATACTTGATATGTGAATGACACACCTGTAGCAATGAAACTACTTGTGTTGAACTTGTGATTGGGGGCTTAGGATCTATCCACCTTGAATTTATCGAGCTCTAGTGTTTAAAGGGAAACTCTAGACTTCTGTAATTATGGTTATTTTGTTTTGTTTTGTGCTAAACCGTGTTCGGCCTATTCAATGTAGAGTTAAGTTCGGACTCTAGAGGTTTCACGTTGCTTGGAGGCCTTATCCATTAGTACTGTGAATTCGTGTGATCTTCTCGAGGTTAGTTTAGCCTCGGGAAAAATTATTATCTCTGACTTAGTGGTTCGCAATCTTCCTATTTGTGTTGGTGGTCGAGTTCTGGAGGCTGACGTGTATGTAATTGAAATGCGAGACTTTGACGTGATCTTGGGCATGAACTGGCTCACCCGTTACCGAGCTGATATCCGGTGCCAGGAGCGTGAAGTCACCCTCTATCCCATTTCCGATCAGCCTGTTGTGTTCTATGGGGTGAATTTGAGGACTGTGCCTCGAGTCATCTCTTCTATGCAAGCTAGGAAGAGCCTAGTCAAGGGTAGGTGTCAAGGCTATCTTGTTTCCTTGGTATTCGACGTTGTTGATGAGCGGGTTCCGAGAGAGTATCCATTGTTTGCGAGTACCTCGACGTTTTTCCTAATGATTTGCCCGGAGGACCACCAGACCGCCAGGTGGAGTTCACCATTGACCTAATTCCAGGAGCCGGCCCCATTTCTAAGGCCCTTATCGCATGGCGCCGAAGGAGCTTCAAGAGCTCAAGGCCCAAATCCAAGAATTGCTCAAGCTCGGTTTTATTCGTCCGAGTGTTTCGCCGTGGGGTGCGCCCGTCCTATTCGTGAAGAAGAAAGACGGATCTATGCGCATGTGCATTGACTATCGGGAGTTGAATGCCCTAACAGTCAAGAACAAGTACCCCCTTCCCCGTATTGAGGACCTTTTCGACCAGCTGAGAGGAGCCAGCGTCTTCTCAAAGATTGACTTGCGTTCTGGCTATCATCAGCTGAAGATCCGGGAGTCGGATATTTCTAAGACTGCTTTCTGCACCCGCTATGGCCACTATCAGTTCGTAGTCATGCCGTTCGAACTCAGCAATGCCCCAGCCGTTTTCATGGACCTTATGAATAGGGTCTTTCATACTTTCCTGAACCAGTTCGTCATTGCGTTCATCGACGACATTCTGGTAATTCCCGAGACATCGATCAGCACAAGGAGCATTTGAGGATTGTGCTGGAGACTCTTCGCCACGAGAAGTTGTATGCTAAGTTCTCGAAGTGCGAGTTCTGGCTGAACCGTGTGGCATTCCTTGGCCACATTGTGACAGCTCGAGGCATTGAGGTGGATCCCAGCAAGATTGAGGCTGTGAGCAAATGGGATAAGCCAAGAAGTGCTGCAGATGTTCGTAGTTTCCTGGGGTTAGCAGGATACTACAGGAGGTTTATCGAGGGCTTCTCGAGGATAGCCCAGCCACTGACCAACCTTACGAAGAAAGCAGTGAGGTTTGATTGGAGTCCTCAGTGCGAGGAGATTTTCCAGGAGTTGAAGAGGAGACTCACTATCGCGCCTGTCCTATCCATACCCGACCCTACTTTGGAGTTCACCATCTATAGTGATGCTTCGAAGATGGGTTTGGGATGTGTTCTCATGCAGCAGAGAAAAGTCGTAGCCTATGCTTCGAGGTAGCTGAAGCCTCACGAGCAGAACTACCCCACTCATTATCTCGAGTTAGCTGCAGTTGTCCACGCCTTGAAGATTTGGCGGCACTACCTCTATGGAGGCAAGTGTGAGATCTTTACCGACCACAAGAGCCTAAAGTACATTTTCACTCAGAAGGAGCTGAACATGAGGCAGCGTAGATGGTTGGAGCTGGTCAAGGACTACGACTGCACCATTAGCTATCACCCTGGGAAAGCTAACGTGGTAGCCGATGCCCTTAGCCGGAGGAGTTATGGCCAGTTGTCTTGTTTATTCACCAGGCAGGATGTTCTTCTTCGGGAGTTCGAGCGATTACAGTTAGAGGCAGTGGAGTCGACCTCGACAGCCGGGGGCGTGTTGGCCTCTTTGGTTGTGGGACCGACTCTTCGAGAGAGGATAGTCGCCGAGCAACCGAATGACCGTTTCCTATGTCGGATGAGAGAGTTGTCGGAAGCCGGTAGAATTGGTGGATTCGCAGTCGCATCTGATGGGGCCTTGGTTTTCGAGGGTAGACTTTGTGTCCCGAAGGTGTGGGAGCTACGAAGGGAGATTTTGAGAGAGGCCCATAGTGCCCCGTACACCATCCATCCTGGTAGCACGAAGATGTATCAGGACCTGAGGAAGTCTTTCTGGTGGCGAGGCATGAAGAGGCGGGTAGCGAAGTTCGTGGATGGGTGTCTGGTGTGTCAGCAAGTGAAGACTGGGCGCCAGAAACTGAGAGGGTTGTTGCAGCCCCTTGAGGTTCCCATGTGGAAGTGGGAGTGCATCACCATGGATTTCTTTGTGGGACTGCCGAAGTCGAGGGGCGGGTATGATTTAATTTGGGTGATAGTGGATCGCCTTACGAAGTCTGCCCATTTTCTACCAGTCCGGACGACCATGAAGGCGAGTCATTACTCCGAATTGTTCGTCAAGGACATTGTTAAGCTTCATGGAGTGCCCGTGGAGATTGTTTCGGATCGAGATGCCAAGTTCACATCCCAGTTCTGGAGGACGTTGCACCGAGCCATGGGGACGAGGTTGGAGTTCAGTACAGCCTTTCACCCCCAGACAGATGGTCAGTCAGAGCGTACGATCCAGTACTTGGAGGATATATTGAGGGCTGTGGTCTTGGACCGAAGCCTGACTTGGGAGTATGCCCTTCCGCTAGTCGAGTTGACCTATAACAACAGTTACCACGCTTCGATCAAGATGGCCTTGTACGAGGATTTGTACGGACGTAAGGTCCGGACTCCTTTGTATTGGGATGAGGTTGGAGAGAGGAGGATTACGGGCCCAGATTTTGTCCAGAGTACTGCAACGACTGTGGATGAGATTCGGAGGACTATCAGGTCTGCTCAGGAGAGGCAGAAGGTCTATACCGACTGGAAAAGGCAGGAGCATGTTTATGTTGTAGGAGATCACGTCTTCTTGAAGGTTTCACCCATGAGAGGTGTGATTCGCTTCGGGAAGAAGGGGAAGCTTAGATCTCACTATATCGGGCCGTTTGAGATCCTCGATCGAGTCGAGAACCTAGCGTATCGGCTGGCTTTACCACCAGACTTGTCGGGAGTGCACGACGTGTTTCATGTCTCGATGCTTCGGAGATATGTGCATAACCCCGATCATGTGGTGGACTTCGGCGAGCTGCAGGTCGAGCGAGACCTTACCTACGAGGAGGTACCGACAGTCATTTTGGACCGAAAGGTCAACCAGCTGAGGAACCGGGCAGTGAGCTTAGTGAAGGTGCAATGGAGCCGACACGATGAGACCGAGGCGACTTGGGAGAGGGAGGACGATATTAGGAGGCGTTATCCGAACTTTGAGTTCTGAGTTCCTCTTGCATTTTATCGCTTTCTAGTTTATTTTTGAATTCCGAGGTCGGAATTCTTTGTAAGGTGGGTAGACTGTAACGCCCCGTTCGTTTATGAATAAATGAATTATTATTATTATTACCATCATTATTAATTGTTATTATTAATTGTTGTTTTATATTTAATTGTCTAATTGCCTAAATGAATTTTATGTGCTTTTTGTGAATTTATATTAATATTAAAAATATGGATATTTTTGTATAACTATAAATATTATTTTAATTTATCTTAATTTGTGCCGAACCGAGCCAATGTCAAACCGGGGTCAAACCGGACACTTAGAAATAACTTCCAAGTCATTTGGCCCTAAGAAGCTTGCCAGGCCCGCGCAGCCCGCGCACAGGCAGCCCAGCGCGCGCAGCCGCGCTGATATGGAAGTGGTCATCAACCCAGGTGAGTCCGACGATGATGATGGTGATGATCTCGATAAATGGCTGGAGAACATGCTGGAGGAGCCGAAAAGTACAATATACCGGCCATCATGTGTACGAGATTGGCCAAAAGGATGTGGTCCGAAGATAAAGGTAAAGTCTCGGAAACGTAAAGCCAAGCGAGCCCGAGTCAGCGGCGCGCATCGTACCTTGATGCGCGCGAACATACGAAGGGGTCGAACGAGTAGGGACGTGCGCATGGATGCAACGCACGTGGGTGCACGGCCGACAGTGGAGGCGCATGGGCAAAACGAGAAGACATAGGTGATCGGGCCGGTGGCGAATGGCACGAAACGCACACGACACCGGGAAGGCGTGATGCGGGCACGGGAACGTCGAGCGAGGGCAGCAACTGCATGAGTGGCAAGGACGCGCGGCAGTTGACCAGCTGGGGTGAGGCGCGCGAGTACCAGCGACGTGGGTGGAAGCCTTACGGGCATAGGAGTGCTGGGAGACGAAGGACACGCGCGCGAGATGGACGGCGAGCGCTGGGAGCACGAGATGGCGCGCGCGTGTACGTGCGCATCTAACAGGCGATACCTAGTCGCCGAAGGAATAGGCGAGAGGGCTGGAGAGGCGGCGTGCGCGTACGGGACACACGGGGCGCGCGATGCCTCGCGCGCCGAGGATTGGGAAAGCCCGAAGGGCGGCGCACACGTATGGAAGGCGGCGAAAGAATTGGGGTGTGTGACTTGGAGCTTCTAGATTTTCTTGGAGTGCAAGTCAAGACAAATAGTTATTTTGGTAGTAGTAGGATTTTATTGCTTTCTAGTATTAGGATTTATATTATTGCAAGATTTAGGAGATCTAGATCTAGTAGGCTTAGATTTATTTTGCACCTATAAATACCCATGTACCTCTTCATTAATAAACATGTTGAGTCTTGGAATTGATGAGTGAATCTCATAGGGGGAACTTGTTGTTCTTACGTGTGTTTAAACAAGGCCGTTAGTGCGTGTTTACATACAGTGTCGGAGAGAAGGCCATTAGAGCGTCTTGAAGTCACGGTGTCTAGGAGAAGGCCGAAGTGCGTCTGTTAGATACACTTATCGTGAACGAAGGCCCTGAGTGCACGTTTATTCACAACCCGGAAATAGATAAAAACACGGTCTGTCATCATTGGTGCTTTCATTGAGAGGTGCTGATCGTGTCTTTATATATCTATCTTTTTTCGTTTTTCGGTTTTTCCTTTTGCTGAGGGGGCCGAATTTTTATTCTTTTTGGTTTGCAATTTTCGAATTTTTGTTCAAATTTTTCATTATTTTTTCGAAAGTCTTAAAAAAAAGTGTCATCAAGTCCTTTGTTTGATTTTTGTTCGGTTATTACCTTTTGTTGAGGGGCCGAATTTCTCTTTGATTTTTGAATTTTTTTGGTTCGAATTTTTTCGAATTTTTAGAGTCAAAAAAAAAAAAATGTCTTACCCACCATTGGATGAGTTAGATTGGGAAGATCTTGAGATGTTGGAAGGTTTGGAAGGAGAGCTCACACCATGGGAGAAAACATATTTAGATGAGCTTCATGAGCGAAGGAATATCGAAGAGTACGAGCGACAACTCGTACAAGCCCGAGAAGCAATGGTGGTCGATGTCTGAGGAAACAATGAAGATGAAGGAGCGCTAAATTTTCTAATCCTTGAGGACAAGGAAAGTCTCGAAGAGGAGGGGAATGATACAGAAGTGGTCATCAACCCAGGTTAGTCTGACGATGATGATGGCGATGATCTCGATAAATGGCTGGAGAACATGCTGGAGGAGCCGACAAGTCCAATATACCAGCCATCATGTGTACGAGATTGGCCAAAAGGATGTGGTCCGAAGATAAAGGTGAAGTCTCAGAAACGTAAGGCCAAGCGAGCCCGAAGGAAACACAAGGCAAAGGCTAAAGAAAAGAAGTGTTGGTGCAAGCCTTGTTCGAGGAAGAGACGAGCATGGAAGATGGAGGCTCGAAGGCGAGGTAAGAAAAGAATGGAGGATGGATAGGTTTGGCGTGCCGGAGATTGCACGAACATGGAAGGTAAGCGCATCGAGGGATGGGACCCATAGGATGGACCGAGACGACCGGGTGAGCACTTGGAGTCGGCTGGCGACGGGGGTGCGAGTACGAGTCAGCGGCGTGCATCGTACCTTGATGCGCGCGGACATACGAAGGGGTCGAACGAGCAGGGACGTGCGCATGGATGCAACGCACGTGGGTGCACGGCCGACGGTGGAGGCGCATGGGCGATACGAGAAGATAGGTGATCGGGCCGGTGGCGAATGGCACGGAACGCACACAACACCGGAAAGGCGTGATGCGGGCACGGGAACGTCGAGCGAGGGCAGCAACTGCGTGAGTGGCAAGGACGCGCGGCAGTTGACCAGCTGGGGCGAGGTGCGCGACAGGCGCGCGAGTACCAGCGATGCGGGTGGAAGCCTTGCGGGTATAGGAGTGCTGGAAGACGAAGGACACGCGCGCGAGATGGACGGCGAGCGCTGGGAGTACGAGATGGCGCACGCGTGTACGTGCGGAGCTAACAGGCGATACCTAGTCGCCGAAGGAATAGGCGAGAGGGCTGAAGAGGCGGCGTGCGCGTACGGGTCACACGGGGCGCGCGATGCCTCGCGCATCGAGGATTAGAAAAGCCCGAAGGGCGGCGCACACGTATGGAAGACGGTGAAAGAATTGGGGCGTGTGACTTGGAGCTTCTAGATTTTCTTGGAGTGCAAGTCAAGACAAATAGTTATTTTGGTAGTAGAAGGATTTTATTGCTTTCTAGTATTAGGATTTCTATTATTGCAAGATTTAGGAGATCTAGATCTAGTAGGCTTAGATTTATTTTGCACCTATAAATACCCATATACCTCTTCATTAATAAACATGTTGAGTCTTGGAATTGATGAGTGAATCTCATAGGGGGAACTTGTTGTTCTTACGTGTGTTTAAACAAGGCCGTTAGTGCCTGTTTACATACAGTGTCGGAGAAAAGGCCATTAGAGCGTCTTGAAGTCACGGTGTCTAGGAGAAGACCGAAGTGCGTCTGTTAGATACACCTAACGTGGATAAACGAAGGCCCTGAGTGCACGTTTATTCACAACCCAAAAATAGATAAAAACACGGTCCGTCATCACGCGCCCAACGCGCAGGCAGCCAGCACGAGCACGTCCGCGCGCAGCAGCGCGCGCAGACAGCTGATGCGGAAGTGGGTTTCGATCCCCGACGACAAGAAGGTCCAAGAGCCGAGAAGGCTCGAGAAGGCCGAAAAAAGGGCCAAAACTACGCATGCATGGCCTAAGCGATGTGCACGAGCCCGTATACGAGGATACCAACATGCACAATGGCATAGGAGGTCGAGCAAGAAACTCAAGAGATCGAGGCTTGAAGGCTCAGGTGACGCGGTCGACTGGTGTAAGGCGTGCACAAGGGAGAAACGCGCACGATGCTTGGAGGCTAAGGCCTTGGGCGTTTACTTTACGGAAGAGACGATCGGTGCGCGAGGGGCGGATGTTGGGTGGACAGCGCGCACATGGGATGGCCGTGAGCAGGCGAACG
>CACSLK010027818.1:61884-72946 GCA_902706635.1 Striga hermonthica | reverse complement strand
AAAAACACAACCCCAAATTGAAAGTACTCTCCTTATTTTAAATCTATCAGACTCAATGAATTCCTTTCCAAGCCTCTTGTTCTTTATCGACTTTGAAATTTCATCATCACTGAGATGCAGCAAGAATTCACATTGGTGACACTAGTTTGAGCTTCGAGTAGGAGATTCGTGAACAATCCCATCTGTAATTTTCTGTACGAGCTAGAAGAAGTAATTTTCCGTCCACTTTGCCGGTGATATTCGGCCGCGCCGGTCTCACGTCCATCATCTCCGCCGTGTCTGAAAGCCATAAGCCGGGTAATTGTGCTATTTCCTCACCAAGAGAATTGATGACTGATTTGAATTGATCGACCGTAAATTCTGTGATTTGAGGCCCCAATATGTTTTAACCTATGTTGGTTGATTTCGATATCGTCGGAGGATAGTGAATCCGGTGAGTGGCATCGCGGGCCTCCAGTGGACAAGAACTTCAGCGATGAATCGATTGGAATTGGCTCTGCAATTTCTGGCGGCGGAGTCGCGGTTGGCCGAGGCCAGTTCCGGTGTTCTGCTCTTGTGGAGGCGGCAATCTCTGAGATGGCAGCGGCGGTGGTGGTACTGGCCGGCAGCGGGCCGATTTGTTACAGGAAATGTGTGTGAGTGTGTGTGTGTGTGTGGATGTGTCCGCAGGAGAGGGTGGGATGGGGTCTTGTAACGCCCCACTTTTATTTTGACGAAAGTCAAGGACTTTTCAAAAGTCAGCGAAATTTTTTTGAAATTCTTTTCATTAATCGTTTGGCGTTACTCGACATAAAATCAACAATTACGAACTTCACATATCAATTACTCGCAAGTAATTTACACATCATCAAATATCTAGAGTCAAATCGAAACCACCATCACAGGGTTTTAAACAAGGTTTTGAAATTGATTATTAGCAAACGGGGCATCTCCCCAAACCAGTGTTTGCATTTCTCAAATTATAGATAATCCAGAGTTCGAAATCTGATATCATAATTACCCAGAGTCAAAAACCATGAAAATTAAACCCAAGGTTTTAAAATGCAAGATAATTCTAGATTTCAACATGATGACAAATATAATCATTATATAATAACAAAGAAAAAGCTACACAATAAGGTCCGGTCAAACGACCGACCACCACTCGTCTCTCGCCGCCATGCAGCCACCGTCTCAACCTGCATCCATGAAGAGCAGGTGTGGATGAGCATAGATGGAAACCGTTGTGCTCACCGCTATGCGCATGAACAGATATAATATAAAAGTGAACATGGCATGGTCACAAGTATGAACATAGACAATAAATTTTCCCATCTCCTATCCAGAGTCGAATATATCTCATGTGAAAACCTATCAGAATAGACTACCTTTGGTCCACGTATCATCTCCCCGCGGGAACTCTAACGTTGCCAAAGTAGAGAGTCATCCGTCAACCCCAAGGATTTTAGACGGAATCCACTGTCAACCCCGAGGGTATTAGACATGTCTGCCAACCCCGAGGGTTTTAGGCAGGAAATCCATTACAAGAGAAGATTACCCATTCGAGGTATGTTCTATAACAACAGGGATACGTTCGACGGCCGGTCCAGCTCACGCCGAAAGTTGCACATACACATTTTATACGTTGATCATACCCAAGTAAGTAAACATATAAACAATTCAAGGCATAGACAATTTTTGAATAATAAACCCACCTGATCGAAATGCTCGGCCTTAGCTTGCACTTGAAAAAGAGTGAGGCTCGATTCCTCGAAAACTACAATTTATTGGGACAAGTCTTAGAATCTTATCAAGGCTTAACTAAAACTCACTAGTTTTATACATATACATAAGCTTTGAAAACTAGCTCGCTCGGCTTCGCATTGCTCGCTTTGCTTTGAAAACGTTTTATGTATAAGTCTTTTCGGTTGGTGGATATCTTAGCTTGCTTAAATTTTAGCACTTAGGACATTGAAGGATCATATAAACATCACATAGCATGACATGGCTCAGTTATGCCACATAAACATGCTTTTAAACAATACAACTCAATTTAGAAACCTAAACATGAACTTGCAACAATTTTCAACATGCGCGATGAATTAAAAATGCATGTAGCTTTCAGTCTACAAATCATATCATGAAACCACTTGGAAAATATCCCTAACTCATGCCTCTAACACTTTCATGATGAACATAAGTTCATACGAGCACATTACGACACGCTAAACAGGTCACACATTAATTACACACAAGCTGACGGGTAGCAAGAAAAACTGGATGCGCAATATTCTCGTAAAAATCGTAACTTATTCGATATAGCTCAGAATTATGAAATTCCAAAGCCCAGATACAGACAACTGAACATACTATATTTAATAAGAAGAAAGAATATTCAAATAATCAGTCTCTGAAAGCTTAAACCGAGGTACAACAGTAACAGCGAATAACTTTTTGAATATACAACACCTTAGTAAAATGGCAATAACTCAAGCTACACAACTCCAATTCATACAAACTCAAACCTACAGAATCTAAACATGGAAATCTACAATTTTTATGAAGAGAACTTTTTAATACGAGTACTTTCGGGTCATCTAAACAGAGCACACACTCAACACTTAAACACAACCCTAGTTTATAAAAAACTGGGTGTACATCCCACTTAGAAAAATCATATAAAATCAACTAGAACTCTAAATTACATGATTCGAACTCTCACGGCTAGATTACAACATATACTACATTTTTCATGAAGAACACATATTTATTCATGCACGTTAAGATAATCAAAAACAGCCATGAATTAAGGTCAAAGTTTCTCCCCGAGTTTGTAAAAACTGCAGGCCTGGCTGCATTTGAAAATTCATATCAAATCCATTTCAAATCTAAATCACAAGTATCCAAAACCCTCTGAAACCTAACTCAAAGCACTACAAAACTCAAGAAGAACACTTGTCCAAGAAATAACTTCTTGATCGACAAAAACAGAGCACAACTGAAGCTCAAAATTTGGGTGTTCATGCCTTTAACAATTCAAAATATTCGTACAACAACATAGCTGTGAAACCACGTAATTTACACGTTAAGCAAGCCTCGATATCACTACTTTAAGACTTAAACATTTGATAGATCAAAAAACACGTTGTCCGAGTTCAAATCGGTCATATTAAGCACGATAGAACAATAAGATCTTATGGTTTCACTTGAATTATTACATATTTTGATTTGATAATAATCAGAAACAAATAAATTCAGCCCGGGCTCGAAAGATTACCGTTCTCGGGACGCGATACGCTAAACAAGCAAGGAAAAGGGCCGAACGGGGCTTAAACGGCTGTCCATGCGCTCTGACGGTACTCGACGGCTACGTTTGGCACTCCGACAAAAATCGACGGGACTCGACGACTACGCTCGGCTTTCGGTTCTCTGCCCTAGGCTCTCGCACGAGGCCCAAAAGGCTGCCGCTATTGTTCGGGCCACTAACTGAAGTCCGACGGGGGAGCTGCTGCTCGGAAAAGAAGTCGACGGGGCCGATATGCGTGAACGGGGCTGCTCGAGGACGTCCTTTACTGCTGCTCGGTGGTTCTAATGGCAGGAAAATGGACCAACGGGCCTGCAACTGTAACGCCCCACTTTGATTTTAAAGAAATCTCGAGCTTTCTAAAAACCAGAACAAATTTTTTAAATTCATTTTCAAAAGTCAAGGGCATTAACCAACACAATTTAACTAGTCCAAGTCGTGACTGGATTCACGGGGATTCTTAAACCCGATTTTTCTCAAGGTTTTCATTAACCTGATTCACATCTCAACATAATAATCGATATGAACAATGGAACTTCAAAAATTAATCACCATGAATATCCAAGGTTCAAAAAGGGTTTACCAAATTATTTCCCAAACATCAAGCATAGTTCAAAAACAGTTTCATATGTTCAAAATATGAATAGGGTTCATAAAAACCACATTATTAAAACGGAAGCAAAATGAAATAACTAATAGACCACCACTCGCCATTCGCCCCGTCATCCGGCCACTGCTTAACCTGCATCCGTGAAGAGCAGGTGGGAATGAGCACAAATGATAAAGGAGTGCTCACTACTATGCACATAATAACATGTAAAGATGGTATGGTCGCAGCATGAATATAAATCAATCATCATCATGTCTCATCTCCTAACAATCACAACAATAACTCACTCATGTGCACATCTATCATTAGCCGCGGAAAGGGGATGCATAAACCCTAATGACGGGAGTGCGTGCCACTGTAACGGACACGGCCTTTCATTAGGTCTTAAGGAGACTTGCCTCGCAAGGGCAACCGTACCGTAACTCGACGGGGACAACCGTACCGACGGCCGTAACAACTCACATCGATAGGCTACATGGTTCACCTTCATACATTGGTCATACCAACTAAACATTAAACAACACGTATGGCATAGACAATTTTATAAGTAAAACCCACCTGGATGATAACAAGCGAAAGCAAAACAATAACGGGTAGGCGGCGAGCTCGGCTCGTCAAGCACCTACATTTATTAAAATAGTCCTATAAATGACTATTCAACTCATGACCAACTAATCATAACAATCACTTAGTCCAAATAAGCTCACATAAGCATTTAATCAAAGACATCTCATTTTCGAAAATATCACGTACGTTTTTCAAAATTTAACCCGGGCAACATTTTTAAAATCGACATAACTTTCAGCACATAACTCAGATAAATATGATTCAAGTTGCTATATAATCCAAAGGCATGCATCTACAATTCTTATGAAGACACCAAAAGCAAATAAGGTTGTATACTAAGAAATAACTCATCAAACATTTAAAACTGAGTAGCAGTCAAAAGTCGAGAACTTGTAACCGACCAGACTTCAGTATTTACTATATAACCGGAGCTACAGATACATTTTGAACAAGATTCAAAAACCATGTGATAGCTAACTTAAATATCTACAACTTTACTGAAGATCACTTTTACAAATAATAATGTTAAAGGCCTCATTTCAGGATATACATTTTGAGTATATACACAGCCACTGCATCAAAATTCTGGGCATAAACCCAACTTAGAAAAATCATATAAAATCAACCAAAATTCCAAATTGTATGATTTAAACTCCTATAGAAAGCTTATAATATGTACTACAAGTTTTATGATCATTACATTTTCATATAGCCAAATTAGGATCATCAAATACAGCTATACATCTTAATCACCAAACCTGTCCGGATATATAAAAACAGCATGCATGTACAATTTCACAAATTCATAACAAATTCAAATCAACCTTAAATGACTTGATTCAAAAACTAACGGATTTCTAACTTAAATAACTACAACTTTCAGAAGACAATATTGACAAATAACAACATCATCAATAAGTTTAAACACCAAACTTACAGTTCATAAAATCTGATAGGAATAATTTCATGCTACAAATAACACCTAAATATATTAACTACAACTCATGCTACCGAGCTCATATAAACATGTATTTTACCTCACTAAAAAGATAAGAAAGATATCTACAACTTTCATGATGGTCACGTTTTCAGTTGAGCATTTTAAGACATGATAAACAAATCAAACATTAAGTGAACACAAGCTGCCGGGATTTTATAAAAATTGAGTGCGCGACGATGTTTCGAAAATCATAACTTAATCGATATAAATCGGATTCATGAAATTCCAAAGGCTAGAGAAAGATAATGAAACGAACTACATTTCATATGAAGAACACATTTTCAGAAAACAAATGCTTGAAGTCATAACCGAGGAACCTTACCTCCTTCAAGAAAACAAAAATGTGGAGAAATGAAAGAGGTGTTGCTCGGTTCTTCTACTTCTCTTCCTATCTTGCTTGAAATCCGATTTTCTCTCTATTTGCTCAAGTTATTCAGGTTTTTAATGGTCTAATACAGCTAAGGAATGAAACACAAGAACATGATAAGAGGGGACATAAGATCTAGATCCCATCTAAACCAAAAACTAATATTTTACCAACACATGATGCCAAAAGAGAGTAACATGGTTCTCTAACTCATGCATGAGTATGGATTCGGTTTTGTCACTTAAAATAGCTGAACAAAAATTATCAACTTTGGTTTTGATGCCTACTAAAAGGATTGAGAAGAAAATAAATTTTACGGAACCGAAATCGGACTTAAAATCCGACAATATTTGAAAACCGAAGAATTTGACTACAATCAATTTTTTCTCTTCTAATTCGGTTTTTATAGATAAAAAAATACTATTAAAGAGATGGTAATGTAATAGTCTTAAGGTCTTGTTGATTCGTTTTGATGTTCGGGTCGCAACGGTTCTAAAACGAATTCAAACGAACAACAATTCGGCTTACGCGATTAAACCGAAAATTCAAACGACGATTGATAAAATAAAATTCACCGAGCTATATAATTATAGTATCTGTATAATAATAAAAATATGTAATCACATAATCAAGGTATATATAAATATTAAAATAAAATACCATTAATTAAAATAAACTCATAAAAATCTAATATTCGAACGGGGCGCTACAATCTACCCACCTTACAAAGAATTCCGTCCTCGGAATTCGAAAACAAAACAACTAGAAGGTAAAGAGGGTACAAGAAGGGGACGTCAAATGTGAGGTTCGGGTACTCTCTCCGAATCTCGGTCTCTCCCTGCCAAATAATCTCGCCCTCAACTTGACTACACTCACTGGACGTTGACGAGTACCACTCCCAATCTTTCCCTGATGGACCTTCGGTCCCAACAGGTCATCGATACCTCCATACATGTAGGGTTCTGCCTATCACGCAGCTCGCCACAATTAACACATACCTCGAGATGACGCACACATTCCCTCCATCCTGAGGATAGAACGTGGAATGCATGCTCACAAGTCCCGGTGGTGGAGTCAACCATCAGGCTAAGCTATTGACTTGGTCGAGAAATCATGATAGGACAGAAAATCGATACTATTCTAGAATCTGGTACATTCAGAATAGACGGTTCTGTTTGATACCATTGACAAAGTCTCTCTCCTTGCCGACATGAACAACATCTCGTATGCGGTTTTGGAAGTAAAGGCTAGATACTCAATAACGATTTTCTTTCACGGAGTCGGTCTCCAACCGAGACTCAAGGCTCTGCCACACATTAAAACGAAACTACTATCTCGCCATGTTGAGAAAATCTCACATGTGGCAAAGGAAACTAATCGACCAACCCCACACATCGAGGGTTGTTGATTAGGGAATTCACACAACGACTCGAAACATCAACATACACTTTGACCAAAAAAAAAAAAAAATCTGGTTCAAAGACCTCTAAAAGGACAAGGTTGGACTGGGTTTAATGCACTGTCACCCGAGAGGTGACACACACGCTGGCGCTGTATATGCGGGGCACTGGGACGCGTGCATATACCCACTTAGATACCAGCTACAAGGTCAAGGTTTAGTCGTATACACTGACCTGGGGAGTTTGGCGTTCGGTGATGGCGGCGACAACTCTCGTGCGAGTCAACGATCGGCCACTGCAGTTGGCCTCACGTCTCTCAGCACGGGCGTGCGGGCTCGACCACCACTTCGCGTGGCTACACCCAGTCAGGTTCGGCACTCGGTTCGAGGCGCATTCCAGAAACTTTAATTTCCGGTTTTCACAATTCCTAAGTACTCTGATAGGACAAAGGGTTTGACAACAACAATTTTTTTTTTTTTTTCGAATTTGAAAGTTTCAAGGTCTCAAAATAACAGGGCATAAAACTGAGTTTCACGTCCACCACCTTATTCCAACAACACACTCCAACCCGCAAAAATACCCAACCCTAGAGATATGCAAAAATCCTCAAAGGAAATCTAGTGCTGCTCTCTAGTCGAGGAGTCTTGGAGAACTGAGTTGTAATTAATTTGCTAGTGTGATCTACCTTGTCAGATTGATTGCGTTCTTCTCGGTCATTATACACATATTCACAGTTTGCAATTAACCATCTCCTATTGTCAATCATGCACACCGACAATAGTGAGATGAGTAAGTACCCCAATAATTCATTGTGATATTATTATTACCGACATTTCACATCTTCTTTTTGGCTGCCACTAATACATTTTGGTTGCGTATTCAGCCACTCGGCATATTTTAATACTAAATTTACAACCGAGATCTTATCTCATACTCATTTTGCTCCTTGACACACAAATTGAAGTCGTATCTTAGACGCGTCATTGTTCTATAAACAGACGCGGTAGATCCTTCAATCTTCACCAATGGTCCGAATAACAAATGGATCTAGCACTTTCAAATATTCGCAACTTTTACTCCTTTCTTCCACTTAACATCATAAGAAAAATCTATCGATCTCGAGTGGAAAGATTGAGAGTGTTAATGCTCCATAATACCCCAACGATATTCGATGGTTGATTGAAGCAAACGTTCGAGTATCTGGCGAGTTTCCCAATGCATACAAATATATGACAGGTATGGGTAGAAGTACTTTTGATAAGAAACGAAGAGCTAAAAGAATAGGCGGCTGTTATAAATGTGCTCATTGGAATTGTGACACACGATGTACATCTTTAGGATTTGCGTCCAAAAATCGAGAAGATAAAATAGCTTTCATCAAGGATGGATTGAGTAGAGAATCTACGGATCAAACACTCCAACAGATTCTTGAGACACACCCTAGTGGATATGTGCATCGAGAACTTATGTCTTTATGGTTCTGTTTAAAAAATGAACAAAACCGCTATAGTCTTGAAACTATTGTTGCTAAGGATCCTATTTGCTACAACTGTCTCTGTTAACCATATTTATTATAAGGTATTGAATATCTTATCCCTTCTGATAGATAACGCTTATTTACAGCTTAACTTCTTACTTGTCTGTTGCTTCTATCAGAGTGCAACAATATAATATTTATCTCTTCATAAACTTTCTCCTTAAATATACCGATCATTCTTTATGATCTCTCCACACCAAATGGAGGTTTCTGAGTCTTCTCAAGTTACTAAGGTTCTTCAACCTATAAAAACCATATGCGTTCTTGGCGGTCCTAAACTTGTAGCTTCTTCTCCAAATATTGATATTGTAACCCAACTAGTAAGAAAACTGGGACAACAAAAGATCAATTTACTGTATGGAGGAACTAGCCTCGCTTTCTTTGGTAGTCTTCTCCTGGCTGGAAAATGCTTTGATATTGAAGTGAAAAGTGTTCTACCATTTCACAAAACTCCTTCAAAAGTTCTCAAAGATTCTACTTGTCTGATGCTTTCTAACTCTATTTATGATTGCACTATGTTTATGTTGAACCATAGTGATGCTTTCATCATACTTCCTGGTGGATATGACACTTTAATGACCATGTTTACAATTGCTTCTTGGGCAGACATGAAATTTCATAATAAGCCCATTGGTCTATTAAATTCTCATCACATCTTCAATGGCCTTCTTGGTTTTCTTGATGACAGTTTATTTCAGGCTTTTATATCTTATTCTACTAGAGAGATCTTCAAATGTGCAGATACTGCTGCTGGACTTATCAAGAAGCTTCAACAAAACATCACTTCTCAAAATTCTGTGGAAACTCAAGGGTTTAAGCGCAAACGAACTTCTGATCCACCAGATTTATCTTTATAAACCCTGATATCTGGTATGGGTGGCAGAGTTAAGGGGTCTTGTACTCTTGAGACGCACCCTCCCTTTATTTATATATTATCTTGTATTAGTTGAGGATTCACTTTTGCTTTATCTATATTTTCCTTTATCTTATGTCTCTGTATTAGGTTCTTAGTAATAATGATATCCTCAACAGTGTGCTTGGATCTTCATGTATCTTTTCTGTTTCTTCATGTTTGACTTTCAAGGTTACTAACGTCTTTATCTTTTCAAATAGTTTGATTGTGGGAAAATATACTTCTTCCAGTATATGTTTGATTCATACCTCAATACTGCTTGATTCTTGATTGAAAAAGAAAAAAAAAATTCTTAATTCAAATGTTCATTTAGATTTCCGCAGAATCGATACCTTCAGAACATACGACTTTGTTGATACCTATGAGAAAACGTCATTCCTCTTTGACACGAGTAGTATCTCATGTGCGATTTAGGAAATGTCGACTAACTATTCGGTAACAATCCCTTTGGTCCACTTGTCAACTGATCTAGACGTTTGAGTGATCCCGCACATTCTAGACCTCTCGGTTGTCTAATCTCAATAAAACATCCTGACGTTGGTCACCAGAAAGCTATGGTGCACAATTGCAAATCTCATTCATTGATGAGATATCTCGCACAAAGTGCTAACTTGGAATTTAAAAAAAAAATATAATAAAAAAAAAATTCTAGGGTCATAATTAATCTCAAATGCAACTAGAGTTCTCCTAGTTGAACACTAGAATTTGAATCATAACAAAGGTAGATAAAACATTAACTACCACCCAAAATTTCAACAACCAGATTCTCATAAGTAGTTCCACTACTACTTAGGCAAGAATACAATAATTACAATTTACATTATAAGTATTTTCATTGATACTTATATAAACACATACCTTAAGCAGCGCGAAGTGACGGAGACGAGTGGTCATATTTTAAGGTCTAACCCATAATCACATATAAACCAGTCTACAGAAACGCAGACTGGCTCTGATACCAAACTGTAACGCCCCACTTTGATTTTAAAGAAATCTCGAGCTTTCTAAAAACCAGAACAAATTTTTTAAATTCATTTTCGAAAGTCAAGGGCATTAACCAACACAATTTAACTAGTCCAAGTCGTGACTGGATTCACGGGGATTCTTAAACCCGATTTTTCTCAAGGTTTTCATTAACCTGATTCACATCTCAACATAATAATCGATATGAACAATGGAACTTCAAAAATTAATCACCATGAATATCCAAGGTTCAAAAAGGGTTTACCAAATTATTTCCCAAACATCAAGCATAGTTCGAAAACAGTTTCATCTGTTCAAAATATGAATAGGGTTCATAAAGACCACATTATTAAAACGGAAGCAAAATGAAATAACTAATAGATCACCACTCGCCATTCGCCCCGTCATCCGGCCACTGCTTA
>CACSLK010027818.1:21465-33935 GCA_902706635.1 Striga hermonthica | reverse complement strand
GGGCCCTACCCACCCACCCCAACGCACCCATACCCACACTCCTCTCACACACATGCAGACACATATAACACACACAATCGCACGCATTACACTGTAACACAGCTCCGCCATCGCACGCTGCACACCGCCGGCCACCCGCCACCCGCAAACCGTCATCTGCCGCCAGTCCATCATCAAACATCGTCCTTCTCACCCGCGGCCATCCTCCTCCACTGCCGAACTCGAAGACAGCACCCTCCGGTTGATATCAGACCACTCGACAACCTCTGCCGCCCACCACTTGCAGCCGCAGATGATCGGGGACGACAGTACTCCAATTGTCTAAACCCTAATCGATGTATGACGGTTGTACCAGCCCTGAATCCACTCAGTCCCGTCAACAATCAAACTCAAAATCAGAGTGTCCGACTTACTCCTCTCACAATCCTGTGATTGGAACAACCCGCAGCCCCCGGCAGATGCGGCAGGCGCACCGCGTTTGCCATAAATACATGGTAATGGCATGCGAGAGATGAAGTTGGGGATGGCTGGTGTTTGAGAATTTGATAAATCACAAGGGCCTATTTGCAATAGCGCCACAACTTTATTTCAGCAGACATGTCGACTATTTATGATATTATGCATTTATTTGCATTTTATTTTCTTAGCTCGACCAGTTTTCAGATTAATTAGACGTGGGTGTCTATTTTAATCATTTTAAGGTAATCATTTTATTTAGATAATTTCATCTATATAAATTATTCTGAGATTTGCCGAGATATTAGAATATTTTCATTCTAGTGAGAGCCGATTATTTTAACCGTCTTCAGTGTCGTTAAATTTATTCTCTAGACTTTCTAGAATTATTTCGAGACCCATTAATGGCAATATATTTTTTTTAGCCGGTATAAGCTCTTTTATTTCAGCCATCACGTCGTTCAATCCCGTTTCAAAGTGACCAAGTTTCTTCAGCCGATGCTTTTCTCTTTCGAACCCTCCTTCATTTGTTCTCATTCTTTATTCCGAAGGAGGTATACAACTTATATTTATTCGTACATTTATAATTTATAAGCTATTTTGGAAGGATTAAAAAGGCTTATTGTTCATGCATAGATGGTCTTGTGGTTTTAAATACTTCATGAGATATGAGAATTTTTATTTTTGATGTAATGACTTGATGTTGGAACTCGATTAGGACATCACCCAACCTCTAAAATTATGTTAGTTTTTAGATTTTCAAATGGTCGGGATAATTATTTTTAAAGTCATTATAAGATCTGCATTTTATTTGCCTCGTTCGGGCCTTGTCGGGCTCCGAAAATGTGATATGAATTATTATATGAGTGCTGCAATTTTGCTGCGTATACAGATGTTTAAACCTCTAATAAGGAGCTTATGAACCTGGTATTTTTGTGTTCGTAGGGGCCTTGAGTTGTATTTCAAAAATTGGTTAATCGCCTTAGTCGAGCTTTTTATTTTCTTTCAAAATATTGATAATTGAGGGGGTTGTGCATGCTGTATTTTTTCTAAGTGCTAGCAGCCCTAAGCATGCTCATGTTCATGGTAATTATGAGTTTTTATACTGCCCTTAACTGTGAGGAAAATCTGGGAATTAAATCGCCCTAGTCGGGCCTCTTTTGTTTAAAAAACGGGTTGTTTAAATGCTTCAATTTTGGTAATATTCGATGAGTTTTAGAATGTTGTTATGAGGTGATTACTACCCTATAAAAGAGAGTTTTAAATTCCATGAGCAATGTTTTAAAATTGGAGTTCAAAGGTCTTAGAAATATTTTGTAAAAATAGGATTTTTGTGATGTTAATCGTGCCATTTAGTTCATGTTTAAGACTGGATACTGGACGCCTAAAAATCTATATTTTCTTATATATTGGTCGAAATACGTGTCTCATGTGTTGAGGAATTGTCGGGGGACGCCCCTGTGACCTATAGAGCCTACACGATTCGCCCCTGCGGCCAGTACCAGTTCCCGGCAGGCAGTGGCCGTGCTACTAGGCACGTGAGCTACCCAGCAGCCAGTGGTTGTGCCAATAAGCACGTGAGCAACCCAGCAGCCAGTGTTCGTGCCAATAGGAACGTAAGCTACCCAGTGGCTCAACCGAGTGCAAGGCTGAGGCCAACTGCAACACCAGAATGCAGCGGGTGCACGTCTGGTGCCAACCACGGTCTGATCCGAGCTATCGACTAGCTACCGGACCGCGCCGGCCGAGTCAGAATCGGGCTAGAGGCAAGTCCGAACACATTTTTATTTTATTATGAGCAGTTCTGAGCATCCCAAGCTATGGTTAGCATTTTTATAAATTATCCCGTACCTATAAATGATTTTTTGAGACAAGGCTAATTACAGATTTTTAAAGAATAAATTCTGAGAATTTTTATAGAGTTTGAGTCGAGAGTTACAAATTTTATAAGTCATGAACCTTTAGCTAGAAAAACCTTCAGTTGGTAAATTTAGTTTACCGAGTCAGAGTTAGTTATTTATCCAAGTATCGCTTAATTTTATGTAGATTTCGAGGAGTCGAACCCTCATGTTTCCGCATTAGCAACACTCATCCCAGTATCAGAACCAGATTATCCAGGTGGGAAGTCTATCTAGTACATCATTTTGATTAAACACTGTGATATTTTTGTTTTCCGTTATTTGCATGAATTATGTGTTTCCAGCTTTCAGTTTCTAGTTTTTCTATTTTATACCGGATGCTTGATCACGTACGGTATGAATAACTATTTTTGTAGTTTTTCCCATGTCAGATATGTCATATGCTAGCTAGTATCGTGAGGGGTAGCTCGCCGAGGGCTAAGTAGACACCAGACAGACAGACACACTGACAAACTGAACATGAGTACCCTGAGGGGTACCCGAGGGTCTAAGTACACCAGACATACAGACAGACCGAACATGAGTTCAGATGCACCGTCTTGACGTTTTCCAAAACTTTATATGCACCTTAACTGAGTGAGAGACCATTATTTGTGTATTTTATTTGCCTACAACGGTATATTTTATTTATTTCAAATTTCTGTACTATATAGACTCCAGGTGAGCTCGTTGATTATTATGCTCACCCCCCACACCAACCTTTAAGGTTAAGCAGCTGGCTAGGTGGCACTATAGGTAGGGCGGTGGTGGTTATCAGATATTTATTTAGTTATTCATTTCCAAATATTGTCAGTTTCAGTTCCAGTATTATGTTTCAGACATGTAACAGTCATAGTCAGTTTCAGTATTATTTGTCAGACATTTAGCAGTCATTGTCAACCTCAGTTTCAGTATTTTCTTTCATGTTGAGACATCGCATGTTTGAGTTTCAGGATTATGACATTGAACAGTTTGAGATATTATGCATTATTGCATGAGTTTATTCCGTCTAAAGTTATTTTGAGAGCCAGAGAAAAGAAAACAGTTATTATTTTCAAAAAGAAAGAGTAATTATGAGTAACAACCCAAGAAAAAGAACTTTTACATTTCGGAAAAAAGTTTTAAATTTTTTGGGAAATATTTGTATTTTCCTAAATATGAAGTGGGCGTTACAATGTGGTATCAGAGCATGTTTATGATTCTGTAAACTTGGAAAGTATTAAAAGTTAGAAATTTTTTTCATAATCCTCCAGTTGAGTATATTTATGACCACCCGCTTCCGTCGTTCTGCTCCAGCTTTGAGGAAAGTTGAGTATTTAAGTATTCGAGATGTCTAAGTTTTTGTGCATATCTGTGATTTGCATGATTATCAGTTAGATATGGGGCCTAGGAATTCTACCCTCGAGTTTTATTAAGGACTAGAACTCTAGCTAAGTTCCGTGTTTTGAACTCTAGATTAGATGGGAGCTTGCTCTAGAATACAAGTTTTGAGATTCGAGCTTAAGTCCAGTTGAGTTAACTTTTTACTGTAAAACTTACCTCTGAATAGTTGGACAGAGTGCCTTCGAGCAAGATGTGTAGTAGTTGTTCCAGTGTATAAAAGCCACAGGTCCGTATGAATCATGGAAGCTTGAAGCTGGGCCGTGAACAACGTATTCGAGGTGACTTCTACTAGTCAATCGAAGAATAGCCAGACAGGTAGCATAGTCAGGAGTTAGAAGCAGAGTTCTTCTGACGAACGTTACCTGGAGATCTACGAAGCAACAGTGCAAGAATACCTAAGCCGGCGTTCAATTAGTAGAAAGTTCAGCAGAAGCGTGGTTGAATCCACATTATACCTAGTACGAGAAGTAGAAGCGAGTGCTTTGAGCACTTTCTTTTAGAAGCCAAGAGAGTTGCCAGAATCAAGAGCGTTGGTATCGTCTACCCCTTGAGGATAGCTTAGCGTTAAGGGGGCGATAATCACCGAGTCTCTTGTGAAGAAAGCATGGCACGTTAACTCCGTAGAGAAAAATTTGAGCACTCGATGTCGTGGTCGCGAAGCGACACTTCATCCAAGAAGAGTCGAGATGATCACTTTAGATCGAAGACCGTGCTAGAAGCATTTTTCCGTTAGAGCTAAGAAGAGTCCTTTTGAGGAGGGTAGTGATGAGCTTCTAGTGAATATCATTGGGATCATAATGAATAAACTATCGTCTCGGGACGAACTGATTATTTAAGAATTTGTAGTCATTTTCCATCAGTAGCATCAGGGCCCGAACCAAGGATGAGCAGCAAGAGTGGACGTGTAGAGTAGAGTCGTCTTTTGTCCTTGTATCTTTATTCATCACAGTCTCTGGAAACTTCCATTCTTTTTCATCTTTGATGTTCATGAGTAGCCTTTTGTTTTTCTTGGGTTCTACTATTTGCAAACTTTTGCCATTCTTGAAAAACTCTTATTCTTGTTTTTGTTCATTTGGAGTTTTGAGTTCATTTTTTGCGACCAAGTGTTTCTATTAAGATAAGTACTTTCAGTTTTCAACTTGTCTTATATTATTTTTCAGTTGTGAGCTTTTGGTGTGTATTACTTTTCTAAGCACCCAGGTCGAGAATCGGGGACTTACTTTACCAGCCGTGATAAGCCAACATTTTTTCAAAAAATAACTTTGAGATCTATATATTTCAGAAGATCAAGGGATAGACATGTTAAGACATTTTCCGAACCGGTACGACCACTACGAGTTTGTGGTTATGCCATTTGTATTAAACTGCATTTTCATGAACCTCATAGTTGAGTGTTCAATTCCTATTCGGACTAGCTTGTCGTTGTCTGCATTGATGACATCATGGTCTATCCTCGAGGGGCGCGACATCGTGCGTAGCATCTGCATATAACTTTAGAGACACTTCGAAGAGAGCGACTGTATGCCAAATTATTTAAGTGCAAGTTCTGGTAGGACCGAGTTATATCAAGGCGGTGAATGGCTTGGAGGTTCCGAGGAATGTGAGTGAGGTTCACAATTTCTTGGGGCTAGCTGGCTATTACCATCGTTTATTCGAGAACTTGTAGAAGATAGCATCAAACCGACATAGAAGTCGACTAATTTGTATAGAGTCCTCAGTGCGAAGCGAGATTTCAGGAGTTGAGTACGAAGCAAAGAAGATGGCTAGAACTCATCAAGGACTAAGTCTACACAATTAGTTACCATCCAGGGAACGCTAACATAATAGCCGACACTTTTAGTCGGAAGGGCCATGGCGAGTTGGCCAACGAGTTTACTAGACAAGAGGAGCATGTTCGAAAGGTTGCTCAGCTAGAGATAGCGATAGTGGAGCCGTATTCCGGAGCCAGTGGTATGTTAGTATCATTAGTTGTGGGACCTACTCTGCAAGAGAAGATAGTAGCCAAGTAGCCTAAGGACCGATTTTGTGCCAGATGCGAGAGTTGTCTTGAGCCGGCAAGATTGGCGTATTCGCAGAAACATCGGATGGGGCCTTAGTCTCCGAGGAGGGGCAATGAGTCCCGAAGGTGTTGGAGCTGCGAAATGAGATTATAGAGGAGACATACAACACCCGTACACAACCCATTCTGGTAGTACATAGATGTACTAAGACCTTAAGACATCATGCTGATAGAGAAGATTGAAACGGGATATGGCAAACCGTTGTGAGATGTGTCAAAGTTAAAGTCCAAACATTAGAAGTTTCACGCTTAAGTCAGCCACTCGAGATCTTCGAGTGGACGTAATAGCGCATCACAAGAGTTTTTGTGGTGGGCTTGCCGAGGTTGAGATTCAGTATCGATGCCATTTGGCTAATGGTGGATTGCATAACCGAGTGTACACGCTTTCAGCTTGTGCTTACAACAATATAGATGTACAGGTATGCCCAACTATACGTCAAGGAGTTTGTCTGATTCGATGGGGTGGCCGTGTTGGTCATTTCCGATCGAACACACGGTTCACTTGACGGTTTTGGAGTAGCTCATAGCGAGCTATGTAAGTGAGATGAGTTTTAGTTCAGCCTATTTCCCCAGATGGATAAGCCATTGGAGCATACGATCGACACAGTAGAAGACCCATTGAGGTCTTGTGTTTTTTATCGAGGTTTGATGTAGGCAGAATCCCTATCAATCGTAGGGTTCGCCGCCCACAAAGATAGTATCCAGGCGTCAATTAGCATGGCTCCGTATGAAGTTTTGTATGGACAGAGGTGTTAAACACCTCTTATTGAGATGAGATCGGCAAGAGGAGAGTACTTGGGCCAGGGATTATTAAAAAGATCACCGAACAGGTCGAGGAGATCCGAATGAGGATCATAGCCGCCAAAGTCCATCAGTAGCCCTCTTCCGACAAGTGAAGTAGAGATTTTTAGTTTGAGGTTGACGACAAGGACTTCTTGAAGGTCTCACCGATTAGAGATGAATTTTCCTTCGGGAAGAGAGGTAGTGCAGCCTCGTTTTGTCAGTCTCTACGTGATACTCGACTGAGTTGGTGATCTAGCCATGGTTGTCTTTGCCACTTTAATTTTGGGGGTGCATGGCGCGTTCCACGTCTCTATGAGATACTTGCATGACCCCGAGCACCTGGTACTCTTTGGAAAGCTTCGGGTCGGGTTTAGCCTGACTTCGAGGAGTTACCTGTAGACGTTCGGACCAGAGGGTCCACCAGTTGAAGAGCCGACTAGTATCGTTTGCCAAATATCAGTGGAGTCGCCATGGGGAGGCAGAGGCGACTTGGGATTGCGAGTACGAGATTCAGATTTATATCTGAATTTTTAGCTTTGAGTTGTCCATTGTAGCTGATACTTTTGTATTTTCTTTGTTTGAGTTAGTAATTTCCTTGGACGAAAATCTTTTAAGGACGGTAGAATGTAGCGTCCCAATTTTATTTCAACAAACATCTCGATTATTTATGATATTATGCATCTATTTGCATTTTATTTTATGAGGTCAACCAGTTTTCGAATTAATTAGACCTGAGTGTCTATTTTAATCATTTTGAGGTAATCATTTTATTTAGACAATTTCGTCTATTTAAATTATTCAGAGATTAGCCGAGATATTAGAATATTTCTGAGGGGTCTCCTCCTAGATCTGGAGTGAACCGGTAGTAATGGGCTCTGATCTGTCCGAACCCTCCTTGAATCGCCTCTCCACCGCCGATCTGTTTCAACGCTGAAGTGTTTCCGGCATAGAGCCTCCGACTCTCAAGTTAGTAAGAGGATGATGAAGAGAGCTCTGCTCAGTGGGAGCAACAACTGTAAAAATGAATAGAGGGGGTGAAAGTTAGGTTTTGGGGATTATCTCAGCCCCTTTATGTAGAAGCAAATACTTACTTGAAGTACCCAAAATGCCCTGGCCGACTTACGTGAAGTTTCTAGAATCCCCTGGTCTGTTGCATTCAATTTATTTCTTAGTCAGAATCTAGATTCCTTCTTATCCCATAAAGATTCACCTTTGTTTGGAAAGTCTATTGAGATATGTTGCGTTCCAAGTCATCGGAGTGTTTCAGCTTTGAAGCGCAAAGAGTCGACCTCAAATATCATCGAGTGGACTTAACATATACATGCGCATATAATTGGGTTGCGCTACGCTTGCTCCACCCTTTTAATGACGGTCGACTTATTCATGATGACTTAGATAAATCATCTTGGAGACATTGGCTTGTCGAATGAGGTTCCTTCCTCGAGTCCTTCTATACGAGAAGTGAACTTTAATGAGGTCGACTTAAGGACGTCGACATATAAGGGCGTCATACGGTCGTGCAGCTACTCGGACCGGTGGGTGATACTATGGCTATATCATCTAGTCCCTTCCCCCCCCCCAAGAATTACTCTAAACGATTCTAAGTTTAAGAGTAAATTCGGTAATGTAGTTCATATTTAGAGTTGTCCGTGTATTAAAGTTCGTCGTTCATTGTTGCTCGATGTCGAGTCCTTTTTTAGGACATCTTGTTCTCCTCGACCAATTCTCGGTTCGGATCTCGCTTACACGTATCTCATCTTGCGGATGGTTATTCTCGTCATTTAACTGATCGTCCCGCTCGTGTCTCACTCTTAATATATAAATTTTTTAAGTTATTTGGATAAGTCTGGATTTTTTCCGAATTTCAAATTTTGAATTTTGATATGACGCGCCGCTTCAAATCCAACCGCTTCGGATTCTGCGCCATTTTTAATCCGTTAGATCTATCTTCAATCTAATGGTTAGGGTTTCACAACTCAATTCTATAAATATCCCCTTTCTTTTTCCCTGATCACTTTTGGGATCTTCAAAATTTCCGAACTCTTCTCTCCGGTAATAGCAACACCAACAAATTCACTGGTGCTCATTTTTCTGGCGGTCTTCCTTAGATTGTTCAACACTAAGTCAAGTCATTACGTGTAAGTTTTCTGCCTTCTTTCATTTTTCGCAAATTTTTTTCTTTTTTTTTCTGGGTTTATGATTTGGGGTTCATGAATGTTCTTCGTGTTTTCTGGAATTGTCAAGTTCTTTCGTGTAATTTTCGGCATTAGATCCTCAACATATGAGCCGAGCGCTATTTATGTGTTTGCTCGCCAGCGGACTTTGAGTCGACTCTTGTCGACTTGATATTTCTCATGGGTCGACTCTTGTCGACTTGATAACCCTTCCCTGGAAGGTCAATTTAGATTCAGGGCCTACATGTCCTCAAATTTTCTTCTACGTTCAGTTGAGTCGAGTTAGGGACTTCTCATAGTCCATCTTTCGTTCAACTGTTTGTGTTTCTCCTAAGGTCGTGGTTGCAAACATCCTTATGTTGACACATCTTCGTTCTGCAACCCTTCGTGTTTAGTTTGTGCTTCGTGTGTTGATCATCGATCTTTTTAAATTTTTCACTAGATTCTGACTCTAACTCTGTTTCTGCTCAGATAATTGGCTCCAAGTCAGCGATGGAGCGAGAGAATTTCCCCAACTCTGCTATTTCTTCTTTCAGGATCAACCAGGACGAATATGACCAAGCGTTCCTGTCAGGTGCCTTAATGAAAAACAAACAAGATCCTTCTCGAGGTAACGAATCTCCTCGACTTAGCCTTATTCCTCAATGTATTCCCTTAGGCTTTTGGACATTCCTATATATAGAACAAGTCTTGTTTCTGTACCAATAATAGCTCCTATTCTCGAGTCTCGAGATGTAACAATAGCCTGCTCATTAGCTAAGTTAGCCATTCTAAATCCTTTTTCTTATGCCCCTGCAGCCGAAATCGAGGGATTTAGGGTGTTCAACGGTCTCCCTTCTGATTGGGAGTTGATTGCTCCTTGTCCTGATGAAGTCTTTTCTCACCCTCCTCCGGGCTGTTATACGTTTTTTGTTGACCAAATAATGTTCGGCTTGTGTTTTCCTATCCAGCCCGAACTTCGGTCGATTAGCAACTTGTATAGTTCCCATAAATCAATTTTCCCCCCCCACTCAATTCGTATTATGGTAGCCTTCATTATTATTTCCAAAATAAAACTCGGCCATTTTTTGTAGAGTTTCTTCTCTACTGTTATAGCTATCGCTTCATAAAAGATGCCCATTGCCTAGGTCGTCGCTGTGGTGTTACTTTTCTCGAAGACCTTTCTTCGAACGTTACTGAGTGAAAAACCAAGTACTTTTACATCCGACCTGCTCCCGACCGATACCTCTTCACCAATGTTTGGATTACCAAGAAGGTTAAGCAGAGTAAACGTCCTCGGTCGAGTCAATTTGAGGCTATGCTTGACTACTTAAATAAGTCCTCCTGGACTGCTCGTCTGCTGGTTAAAAAAAGGTCCCTCCTAAACCATGTAGGTCTTTGGGTCGACGATAGTGTTCCTCGAGTTGATGATCCTCGTATGTTGTTCGCGTACTATTTTCGATTTGCTCTTAATTGTTCAGGCATTTTCTTTCTTACCCTTGCTATTTATTTTGTGTATCTCGACTGTCAGTGTAACTATTTTCCTTTGTACATTTAAGTTAACTATTTTCTTTTGTACATTTAAGTTAAGGCTTTGGCTCAATTTGAAAACAAAAAAGTTAAGGGTGACGACAAGTTTGCCGGTCGACCCACACCCCCGAAGAAGCCTGATGGTGGCTGGGACTCGAGTGCTCCAGCAGTAGCCGAGACGGCTGCTGCAGAAGAGGATAGAGTCGAGAAACCTAATACTCCTCTACTCCACTCGTTGGGCTCTCATTCTCGAAAGAGGGTCCAGGATCAGAGGGATGTGGTTCTCGTTACCGACGATCTCAAGCGCCAAAAGCATCTGGATAAGGGGAAATAAAAAGTCGTCGAGAAGCCTCCCCCATTCTCCGTCAAGATGACTGCTATCACTGTGGAGCAGCCATCTCGTATCCATAACAACCCTGACGCTTACTCGGTTATCAAATACCTCGACACCATCCTTCTTGAAGCCGACAAGACTCGTGTCGCAAGAGATCCTTATGATGGTACCTGCCATATTGTCCTCACTCTTTCCCGGGTATTTCTTTTACTACTTTTATTAGTCGATTATTTGTTTGGGAGTTTTTGTTTAACTCTTTTTCTTCCTTCAGCTCATCGCGCCCATTCTGCCGAACTTGCTCGAAGGCACTTCTTCTCCCAAGAACAATGTGAAACATTGTAAGCGAAGTATGCTGTCCAGCGTAAGAAGCTCGAGGAGCAAAAGGAAGACAATGAGGCCTCGAAGGCACTGGTTCAAAAGCTGAAAGCCGACAAGAAAGTGGCTTTGAAAAAAGTCGAGGATTTAAAGGCAGAGCTAGAGAATGCCCATGAGGAGGGCCTAGTCGAGAGGGAAGCCGGGCTCGAGGAAGGGCGTAAGTCCTTTCTCTGGTCACCCATGGGCTCGATCTTCCTCGAGACCTATCCCCAATAAGTCATCCAGGCCTTTGCAACTCTCCGGCGTTTATCGATAAGCTGTGTCCCGCCACCCTCCAATACTTCAATTTTACATTCGACGCCTGGGAGAAAATTGTGAAGGGTACTGCATTGGATGGGAAGCTCGACTGTGAGGAGGTCAAACAAGCCCTTCCTTTGCTGGACAGCTATCAGGGCGACATGTCTTTGCCTGAAGATTACCCGTGGTGTAGCGGCCTCGAGGCCCGGGCCATTTGAAAGGCCAGCTTGGTGGGTCGACTTGCGGTTCTTCCCTCTCCTTTGGCCGGTCTGACCGACTTAGTCGGCCAAACTGAGAGGATGATGAAGAATCTCTGAATGTCGAGGGAGGTGAGAAAGCCGCGGACGATGAGGCTAGGGCCACGGAGGGTAAGGGTGACGAGGCGGAGGGCAATGAGAACACCCAAACTATTGTTGCTGATGGGGACGATGAAGCTAAAAATGTACTGCTGATTCTTATGAAGTTTGTTTTGTTTTTTGGGTTGCAACGATTATCGTTTTTTGTTTTCTGTTGGTCTCGATCTACGTCGATCATTTTGTAAAGGTCTAAAAAGCCTGGAATGTAGTCGACCTTATTAATGCAATATACCTTTCCGATACTCGGGGTTGTCTGTATTTCACATTTTTCTTCTTCTAGATATTGTTATGAATACTCTTGATATTCGCGTCGATGTATCCTCTTTATTGTGTTGAATTTTTACAAGTATTTTATCTCGTCTTATTTTCTCTTCTCCCCACCCGGCTTGCGTGTAGCACCCCGCCTTACTAGCTTTGAAAATTAGAGTAAAATTTTTGCTTTTATTTTCGAAAGATCGTGCAAGCTAGTTTAGAAAGTACTATCTAGTGGCGGGAATGCTACATATGAAAACTTGCTTATCTTAGTCATAGACATAATAAAACATGAAACTAATCTATCCACTACGGAGAATGGAATCACACATGCAGTCTGATAGTCTCGCACTGTCTAGTTAGCAGAAGCATAAAACTGGGAAACATACTTATTGTTAGAGGTATGCTGTAAAAGCTGTGTTTTGCAGTTTCTATCAATTCCATTTTGATCTGGCAATCATGTTTCGGTCAAAGTACATATGTTTGCAGTTTATTTATTTATGCAATACATACTCCATGTCTTATATTGAGATAGTGTGGTTCGAAGAGTTTCGAACAGAAAGATCACCTATCGGTTCCTTATAAGACTAAACTATTTGTTCACAGTCTAGACTGGCAGTGAGACCCCACTTGGAAAAAGACTGTTTGTATGGA
>CACSLK010027817.1:60681-73653 GCA_902706635.1 Striga hermonthica | reverse complement strand
AAAAAAAAACAGTAATAATATAATAGAGTACTCACAAAGACAACGGGCGAAAAGAATAAATAAATAAATCTCCAATACACTGTTTTAAACCCTCGTCCTCTCTCGACGTAATTTTTGGCGCCCTTTCCAACAGGGCTCGCCGAGCGTTGTGACGGCATGATGAAGATTGCTTGTCCCGACTGTCGATAAGCCACAAACTAGTGCCTTGAATCGCCGATAGTTGCCTAGAGGTTTACAAACCGCACCCCTCTAAACGAATATAATTGCAATAGAATTTTGGTGAAAAACTAAAGCAAAGAGAATGAACAAAAGTTCTGATTTCTATTGATAAATTTGATGATCCCAAATAACATGGGGAAGGGGCCTTTATATATAGGCACAAAATATATCTAGTCCTAATCTACATAGGGAACTAATAAAGCAATAAAATATTAAGAATCCTAATTAAGCTAGAAATCATGATGGAATAAGGGAACTGATGGGTCTCTCCTCAGATCAGGAGTGAATCAATGGAAACAAGCTCAGATCTGAGATAAACTGATGGGAATGGGCTCAGATCTGCCTCGATCTCCTTCAAACCGTTGCTGAACCGCGAGAACACCTGCAAGAACTCAACGCCGGAGGGGTTTCTGGCGTAGAGCCTCCGACACTCAAGTTAGTATGTGAAAGAGAGATGAAGAGAGCTGCTCTGAGAGAACAACATCAATAATGGAGGAGAGTATAGAATGAATGTGAGTTAGAGTTTTGGGGTTATCTCAACTCCTTTATATAGAAGCAAAACATTTACCTGAAGTTTCCAAATGCCCCCGCCGACTTACTCGAAATGTTCAAAATGCCCTATTCGGTTCGCATTCCATCCATCTCCTAGCCAGCATCTAGATTCTTTCTTATCCTTAATAGCTTCCTTATGATATGTTGAAGTACACCGGAATATTCGGGGATCTATGAGCCTCGAGACTTCCTCAGTCGACTCGGGATATCAACTCGAGTCGACTGGATCATCCTCAGTCGTCAGTAGACCCTGACGCGCTCGTTCATCTTTCCGAAGGCAGTCGACTTCTGCTAGTCGACACATGGAAGTCGACTGAGAGAGACGCGTGGGCCATTATAGACCGGAGATATTATAAGGAGTTCGCAGAAAGAGTCGACTTTAGATAAGTCGACTCGGTAATGTCTGAACCGTTATGCGATAGTATGGCTATAGCATGTAGTCCTCCAAAAATTACTCGAAGCGATTCTGAGCTTAAGAGTAAGTTTTGTCGATTGAATATCTTGCTTGGATCTTTTCATGCCTTGCCACTTGGCGTTGTCCTGAGTCGTGTCTCCTCGTAGGACATCTTTTTCTTAGTCGATTTCCTTGGTTCCAGTCGTGTCCATCTGTTATTTCGACTCGTACACGACTCGTCTGCCGTATAAATTCCGCATTGATTGGATAAGTCCGGATTTTTAGAGTTTCAAAATTCAAAATGATCTAGAATCTGACAAGACGTTTCTCTCTCCATCGCTTCGTATTCCGTGCATTATCTCATCCGTTGGATATGCCTTTAATCTGAGGGCTAGGGTTTCTCCACTTTCGCTATAAATACCCTCTCCCCTCTCCATCTTCACCTTTGCGCACCCAAGCATTCTTAAGCTCTCTTTTTCTCCGGCAATAAAACCTCAAACTATCTCGGCGTGTGGATCCTTCCGGCTACTTCTCCAGCGTTTTCAAGATATTCCATGACTTCTTCAGCAATCATGTGTAAGTTCTCTTTGCTCCCTGCATGCGAGAATTTTTTTTCTTGCTTTTCTGGGTAATATGCTTGGGGATTTGCATGTTTGTCGGATTTTCTGGGGATTTTTAGATGAGTTTCTGGCGCTTTTTCTTTGTTAGATCTTTAATTGTAGGTTTTTCATCTCCCCAAGTGTTTTTATTCGTCAGTCGTTTTGTTACGAAAAATTGATTCTTCTGCTCTCTTACGGATTGACTAGTCATCGACTTAGCATTCATATGTCAAGTCGAGTCGAAGCAAGGAATGTTTCCCTCGTCTCTTCCCCTCTCTTTTTCTGTTGTCGAGTCACTTCACGCGCTTTCCTAGTTCTTTCCTTGACCCCTATATTTTAAAGTCGACTCGCGGTCATAATTATCCACATCTATTGATTGCCGCTCTCTTTTCTTTTTAGATTTTGACTCCGACTCTGTTTCTGGATCTCTTGCCCGCGAAATTGACAACTATTCGAGTTCTGATTCTGTACAAATAATTTCGGTCGGACCGAATGCCGGCCTAAATGTCGAGCCCGAGAACTTTGTTCATTCCACCGTCTCGTCTTTTGGAGTCGACAGAGATGTGTACAATCAAGCACTGCTATCCGGCACTCTGTTTGAGGACCCTGAGACCTCTCGTACCCCGGGGTCGCCTCGAATTAATCTAATCCCTCGAGGTATCCCTCTTAGGCTACTAGATATCCCGTGTATAGAACAAGTCCTGTACATTCATTAATAATAGCTCCTTCAGTCGAGCCTGTAACTTTAGCCTGTCCCGTAGAGAAATTAGCTGTTCTTAATCCCTTTTGTTATGCCCCTGCAGCCGAAATCGAGGGCTTTAGAGAATACAACAGTCTTCCCTCCGACTGGGCGTTGCTTGCCCTTGCGCCCTCTGACGACTTCAAGCATCTTCCTCGTGGTTGCTTTACTTTCTTCGTTGATCAAATAATGTCGGGATTACGCTTCTCGATCCAACATGAGCTGCTGTCATTGAGTAACCTGTATGATGTGCCAATAAACCAATTCACCCCCAACTCCATTCGAATAATGGTGGCCTTCATAGTCGTCATCCGTATAGTATTAGGTAGTTTTGTACCCGATTTTTTCCTTTACTGCTATGGCTATAGATTTAGCAAAGATGCCCATTGCCTGGGTCGTCGTGTAGGGGTATCCTTCCTTGGTGACCTTTCTTCTAATATCACCGAATGGAAGAAGAAGTACTTTTTTATTCGACCTGCTCCCGGCCAATACCCTTTCTCGAATGAGTGGATTACCAATAAGACAAAACAGTGTAAGCGTCCCAACTCTTCGCAGTTCGCGAGTATACTGGAGGAGTTGAATAAGCACGTTTGGAGTGCTCGTCGACTGACTAAAGATAGCTCCCTTCTTAATCATGTTGGGATTTGTGTCGACAAGAGCGCCCCCCGAATTAATGATCCTTGTAAGCTCTATTATTTGAGTTTTGTTTTTTTTTTCGACTTCCTATTAACTGCCTGGATGTCTTTTTACTCCCTTTTGATGTGTATGTACGAGTACTCTTTTATTAATTGTTGTTGTTGTTTTATGTCGACAGTGAAAGCACTCAAGCGATTCGAGAAGAAGAAGGCCGAGGCGGCCGCTAAGTCTGCTGCTCCCCCTGCCTCTTCCCAGAGGCCTGAGGAAGGCTCAGGCTCTGGTGCTCAAACTGCGGCAGTCCAGACGACTGCCGCCAAAAAATCTAGAGTTGTGCTTCCCTCGGCTTCTAAGCCGATTCAGTCGTCGGGTTCCCTCTCCCGCAAAAGGCCCCAGGATCAGAGGGACATGACCCTGGTGCCCGACTCCCAAAAATTCCAAAAAGGGAAGGAGCCGGTGGTTGAGGAAGATGTGGAGGAGTCGTCCCCCGTGAGGGTGCAGGCCGTGACCCTGCAACAGCCTTCTCGGCTTTATGACAACACCGACCCGATGCAGATTCTCAACTACCTCCACTCGACTCTTCCCGAGGCCGAAAGAACTCGTACCGATGGTAACCCTTATCATCGGGCCCGCTATGCTGCCCGACTCATTCCTCGGGTAAGCTATGTTCTCATGTTCTCTATCCCAATTCTACCTGTCTTATTATCTCATTTATCACTCATCGTTTCTTCTTTTTTTTTTTTTATGTTTAGCTTCTTGCCTGCATCCTCCCGTCCATGATCGATGAGGTGTCTTCCCCCCAAACCAACGTCAAAGTTTTGGGAGAAATGTACGCGGCTAAGTGCGAGGAGCTCGAGGCCAAGGAAGAAGAACTCGAGGCCGCGAACACTGTCATTGCCAAGCTTCGATCCGACAAGGAGGCGGCTGTTCGGAATGCTGAGAAGTTGAGAGTCGACTTGGCTAAGGCCACCGATGAGGCCATGGTCGAAAGGGAAAATGGGCTCCAAGAAGGCCGTAGAACCTTCTTGAAGTCTGCAATGGGTTCAGTCTTTTTCCAACACTACCGCAAGGCGGTGGTCGAGGCGTTCTGTAACTCGTCCGATTCTCTCGACGAGCTAGTTCCCGCGGCGGTCCAATATTTTGACTTTGCCTGTGACACGTGGGAACAAGCCGTGGTTCAACCCGACTTTCCTGGGAAATCGACCTGGATACAGTGAAGGAGACTCTCCCTGACCCTGTCAGTTTCCAGGGCGGCGAGGACCTGCCTGGTCGTGAATGGTGGACTGGCCTCGAGGCCAAGGCTATTCATGCTGCCAAACTCTCATCCCAACTCGAGGTTCCTCCATCTCCCTTAGCCGGTCTGGTTGAACTAGTCGAGCCAAGTGGGGCTAATTACGAAGAACCGGTCGACGAGGAGATAGAGGTCGAGCGGCCAGGCCCGGAGCTGATTAGGGAAGGGGACGCCGGGACCGAGCTGGTCGGCGATGAGGGTGGAGATGCTGCTGAAAAATCGACGGCCGACTCTCAGAAGGCTTAGATTTTCTGTTTTAACTGAAGTAATATTTGTATTTGTTTTTTTTTTTTGTACTTTTTTGCTTCTTGCCATCTCAACCTATTTTCTGATGTAAAGGTTGAGATGGTTTCGGATGTAACAAGTTTCCTTTTAATATAATGGCTATTATTTTGTTCTTTTCTAGCTCGTCGCTTCTATATTTTGTCGACTCTTCGTGGTTACGCTTGTGATTTTTCTTTCAATTGCTTAGTTCCTTATCTCGTCTTACTATGTTTTCTCCCAACCCTTCTTCCGAGCTGGCCGAAGTCGAGCAATAGTTTTAACAGCTTCATAGCTGTTGATCTAAGTTTTTCGAGTCATCTTCTCCCAACCCTTCTTGCGAGCTGGTCGAAGTCGAGCAACAGTTTTAACAGCTTCATAGCTGTTGATCTAAGTTTTTCGAGTCGTCTTCTCTCAACCCTTCTTGCGAGCTGGTCGAAGTCGAGCAACAGTTTTAACAACTTCATAGCTGTTGAACCAAGTTTTTCGAGTCGTCTTCTCCCAACCCTTCTTGCGAGCTAGTCGAAGTTGAGCAATAGTTTCGACAGCTTCATAGCTGTTGAACTAAGTTTTTTGAGTTGTCTTCTCCCAACCCTTCTTGCGAGCTAGTCGAAGTCGAGCAATAGTTTCGACAGCTTCATAGCTGTTGAACTAAGTTTTTCGAGTCGTCTTCTCCCAACCCTTCTTGCGAGCTAGTCGAAGTCGAGCAATAGTTTTGACAGCTTCATAGCTGTTGAACTAAGTTTTTCGAGTCGTCTTCTCCCAACCCTTCTTGCGAGCTGGTCGAAGTCGAGCAACAGTTTTAACAGCTTCATAGCTGCTGTGTTAATCGAGACTCCACTCGAGAGTTACAAGCTTCATAGTTGTGTTAAACGGCTATATAGCCGTTTTGAAAAACTCGATTTATTCTGGCAGTCGTATTGAGATCGATGTGTAAGCGTGAAAAAGGGTTCGATTGTCGCATCTTCTCGACTTGGGATATCTAATTCACCTTAGCTCCTGTCATGTCTCGCTATATGGGTCGAGTATTTTCTATTAATGATTATCTTTCAAGATAAGTCTAATACTGACATTCTTTTTTAATTTCAAATTTCAAAAACTCCTATTAGTGACGCGCGTCCCCCCAATCACTGACTCTTCGTATTTTGTGCTCAATCAAGACCGTCAATTCTCTTGATGATCAAACGGCTCCCCTCTGTTCTGTTCTTCTATAAATATGTTTCATCTTTCCCTTTCCACCTTTTTCCGCACTTGTAAAATTTCTCAAGCTTTCAGATTTTCCGGCGACCTTTGTGCCTTTAGTTCTATCGGTGTTCTTTCCTTCCGGCAACTTTCGGCTCTTCAGATTTCAACTCACCAAGCCAACATGAGTAACATGGGTAAGTATTGTTGACTCCCTCTCCAGTTTTGCCAATCTGCTTTTTTTTTTCTTTTATTTTTCTGGGTTTTGGATTTTTCTGCACCTTTGTATGTTCTTCCTGTTCTTCAAACTTTTCTTGTAGATTTTGTGTTGAATCCTTTGTGCACACGCCTCGTTTTGATTAGCTGTTAGCGTATAGTCGGGTTTTAGCATGTAGTCGCTTATTGATTTTTATTATGTCGACTCTTATCGACTCACCTGCTCTTATTCTTTCTATCTTTTCCTCGAGTCGGCTTCATGTCGGCTCGCTGGCATATCTTCATCGAATCATAACATATTGCTTTCTCGTTCTTTTATACTTTTGTCGACCTTGGTGAGTTGATTGTACTTTGTTTGATTTTATTTTGTGATGACTAATCTTCGATCTCGATTCTTTTCCTTTTAGCTTCCCATTCCGTCTCCTCTCCTGACACACTTGACAAACTGATCGATAGGGGCCTCGACCAATCCGACTCAGTTGAGATAGTCGGTTATAGAACAGTTAATGTCTCTCATCATTCTTTCTCATCGCATGCTTCTACTCCGAAGGTCGACTGGGCTGAGTACGATCAAGCACTGTTAGATGGTGGTTTAGTAGAGATCTCCAAGAGTCCTCGAGGAGATTCTCCTCGCCTCGACTTAATTCCTCGAGGTATTCCCATTAGGTTGCTAGATATTCCTGTATATAGCACAAGTCCTGTACCTATACCAATAATTGCTCCTCTCGTCGATCCTCGAGAGGTTGTATCAGTAGCCTGCCCTCTGGCCAAATTGGCCACTCTAAATCCTTTTCTTTATGCCTCCGTAGCTTAAGTCGAGGGCTTTAGGCAGTTTAGTGGACTTCCCTCCAATTGGGAGTTGGTTGCTTCAGGCCCCGATAACGACTTCGCCTGTCCCCCGCAGGGTTGTCACACTTTCTTTGTCGACCAAGTCATTTTTGGCCTTCGCTTTCCTATCCAAGTCAAGCTCTTGGAGATAAGTGATCTGTATAGTATCCCAATAAACCAATTTTCCCCAAACGTTCTGTGCATTTTTCCTTTATTGCTATAGTTACCGACTCAAAAAGGGGGCCCATTGCTTGATTCACCGTTCCGGCGTTACCTTTCTCGACGACCTCTCCTCGAATATCACAGAATGAAAATCGAAATTCGTGTTTATCCGTCCTCCCGTCGGTGCTTATCCTTATGTAAATAATTGGAAAACCACGAAAGTTAAGCAAAAGAAACGAACTCAATCCGACAATTTCGAAAAATTCTTGGAAGAACTTAATAAACACACTTATAGTGCTCGTCGAATAATAAGGGATCGTGATTTGGTCAATCACGCTCGGATTGTCCCTTATGATGATCTTTCTCGACTCGATGATCCTCGTAAGCTGTTCAACATTTCTTACGATGTCGAGTTTTGCTTTCATTTTATTCTTTCAACCTCGTTGTCTGATTATTTGTTTTCGTTTCAGTCAAAGCACTCAAGCGCTTCGAAGTGAAGAAGAAGCCGTCGACTGGGCAGTTGGCTAGCGGATCTGCTTCTCCCACCGCCCGATGGGTCCGGACCGAAATCGGCCTCTGCAGCAAAACAACCTAAGTCTTCGGGCCTCGGCACCCGCAAGAGGCCCCAAGACAACCGAATTCCTACCCTGCTTCCCGACGATCTTAAGCGCCGTAAGGTCGACAAGGTCAAGGAGAAGGTAGTTGAAAAGAACGCTCCCTCTGCTATCACTTATAAAGATGTGCTGGTTAAGATGCCGTCCCGGCTCTGGAACCATCCAGAGCCGCATAAAGTGGCCAGATATCTCAATTCTCCTCTCCCCGAGGCCGACAAGGCCCGCGTCGAGGGGAATGATTATGAGAGCTCCTGCTACGCTACCCAATGCCTTACTCGGGTACTTATCTTTTGTTTGACTTAACATTTGTTATTGTTTTTTGGCTTCTTGTTTACTTTAAACTTTTTTTTTTGTAGTTCTTGGCAGCCGTACTTCCTGGTCTCGAGGCAGGGAGCAAGGCCCCTTCCTCCTCCACCAAGGCCCTCGAGGATAAGTGCGAGGCGCAACTCAAAGAGATTGCCAAGCTGAAGTAGAATTTGGAGACGTCGAGAGCTTTGGTCGACAAGCTGAAGGCCGACAAGGCCGGGGCTCAGAACACCAACGAGCAGCTCCAGACCGACCTTGAGAAAGCTCGGGAGGAGGTTATATTCGAGAGGGACATCGGCACCGTGCAGGGCCAAAAATCGTTTCTCAAGTCTGCGATAGATTATGTCTCCATCGAGACTTATCGCAAGGAAGTTATCAAGGCTTTCTGCAACTCGCCCGAGTTTCTCGATAGACTTTGCCCCGCCGCCATTCAGTACTTCGATCATACCTTCGACGCATGGGAGACGGTGGTGGCGGGGTCTGAGTTTGCGGGAAAACTCGACCGCGAGGCGATGAGGCGTGCGCTCCCCGACCCCGATCGCTATGAGGGTGATACATCCCTTCCGAATGATTACTCGTGGTGGTCTGGCCTCGAGGCCAAGGCCATTCATGTCGCCAAACTCTCTTCTCAGCTCGAAGCCCCTCCCGATGCTGAGCGGACTGCGACCATAGTCGATGGTGGCGCAGATGATACGGAGAAGTCAGACGCCGACTCCTAGAATCGTATCTTGAGGCTGTCGGCCCCCCTTTTTTTATTATTACTTTTTCCAAGTTTTTGCTTTCGCTTTCTCTTACTATCGTTCTCGACCTATTTTCGGATTGTAAAGGTCGAGGCGATCCTCTTTTGTAATGAAATTATCATGAATATTATCTTTTGTTTTTGTCCCTTTTTTTGTCGTATTTTTTCTCTTGAATTGCCATAGTTTCGCAACTTCGTAGTTGCTTCATCGGATTCGTAGTCGCATGCTTCATAGCCTTGTTCGAGATTCTTTTTCGAAGATACAACTTTGTAGTTATTTTGTCGACTTCGTAGTCGCAGGCTTCGTAGCCTTGATCGAGATTCCTCTAAAAAATATAACTTCGTAGTTGTTTCGTCGACTTTGTAGCCTTGACCGAGATTCCTCTAAAAAATACAACTTCGTAGTTGTTTTGTCGACATCGTAGTCGCAGGCTTCGTAGCCTTGATCGAAATTCCTCTCGAAAATACAACTTCGTAGTTGTTTTGTCGACTTCGTAGTCGCAGGCTTCGTAGCCTTGATCGAGATTCCACTCGAAAATGCAACTTCGTAGTTGTTTGGAGCTAGTTGGCTTTACAGCCGTTTCTTAAAAAATTCAACTTGTTAAGTAATCATAATAAGATTGATATGGATATGTAAAAGACACAATTGAAACACAAACTTGGAATTCATTGCATTGCTGATTTTGATTCGAATGTTTTTCAGTACAAAAAGGGATTCAAGACATTGCCTTAGGCATAAAAGCGTTTTAGATGGATCACGTGCCAAGATCGAGACAACTGTCGACCTTCTCCGTCTTTGAGTTCGTATGCTCCTCTCTCAAGAACTTTTGTGACTGTGAAAGGTCTTTCTTAATTAGCTTCAAGCTTTCCCACATGTTTAAGGGCATCTGCTCGCTTGAGGACGAGGTCTCCCACTTGGAAACGTCGGGTTCAAACCTTCTTGTCAAAGGTTGCGCGCATCTTTTGCTTGTATTCGACAGACCGCACCCAAGCTTCCTCTCGCCCTTCTTCGATTAAGTCGAGGGCTTCTACGACCATCTCTTCATTCTTCCCCTCTTCATAGAATGTCGACATGTGAGACAGTAAACCCACTTCAATGGGTAAGAGCGCATCCATTCTATATACCATGTGGAACGGGGATTGGCCCGTTAAACTTCTCGGAGTCGTCCGATAGGCCCAGAGGACTGTTGTTAGCTCATTGACACAAGCTCCTGACGCTTTTTCCAACCTTTTCTTCAGTCCTTGGAGGATAGTTCGGTTCGTCACTTCTACCTGGCCATTAGCCTGGGGATGCGCTACTGAGGCAAATCGTTGTTTAATACCCATGTCAAGACACCAGGCTTGGATTCGTTTGCCTTAAAATTGCGTTCCATTGTCTGAGATTAATATCTTCGGGACTCCAAATCGACAACAGATGTTGAATAGGAACTGTATCATTTTTTCTTCAGTAATCTTTGCCAGCGGCTTTGCCTCGACCCATTTGCTGAAGTAGTCGACTGCGACTACAAGAAATTTTCTCTGCCCCTTCCCATTGGCAAAGGTCCCACCAAGTAAATTCCCCATTGTGCGAAAGGTATCGGGTAGTTGATTGTAGTCATGGTTTCAGCCGGGATATGGGGAATCAGACCATGTCGTTGGCATCTTTTGCATCCTCTCACTAACTGCTCGGCCATCTTTCGGATTCTTGGCCAGTAATAGCCTGCTCGCAGAGCTTTGCCGGCTAGGGCTCGAGACCCTGCGTGCGCCCCGCAACATCCTTCATGAATCTCTCTTAGGACATAATTCCCTTCTTCTTCGGAGATGCAGCGCAGGTGAGGGTCGGTCATCGACTTCTTATATAGGATCCCATCGACTTTAAAGTACTTGGTTAGATATCGAGCAGCTTTCTCCGCTTCTTGCCTATCTCCTGCAGGTATGCATCCTTGCACGAGTTCACGAATCGACTTCCTCCAATCGTCTTTTTCATCAACCTCCATCGTTTGGTTAAGGACACTTCCTTCCAGGTGCATCGTGGTAATATGACTTCCCATTTTTCCCTTCATTAGAGCTTGCAATTCTTGCGAGCCAATCGGCTCGTTTGTTGTCCTCCCGAGAGATTTGAGTCAGCTTGAATTTTTCCAGGCCTTGTATAAGACTTTGGATTTCCTCGACATATTTTAACATTCTGTTCTCCTTTATTTCGCAGTTCCCCATCACCTGGCCCACGACAAGTTGTGAGTCAGAATGTGCTGTGATTTCTGTTGCTCCGCCACCAATCGCGAGTTGGATTCCCTTAATCAGCGCCCCATACTCCGCTTCTTTGTTCGAGGCCTTGAACCTGATGGCAAAGTCGAGTTCCTCACCTTCGGGAGATACTAGGACAACCCCTAGACCGGATCTTTTGGCTGCTGAAGATCCATCGACATGCATTATCCACTTCTTTTCTTCTCCTTTGGTTGCTTCCTGGATGAAATCTTCTAAAGCTTGGGCTTTTATAGCGCGCCTTGGCTCGTATTTGATGGAGTATTCACTTAGCTCGACTGCCTATTTCACGAGTCGACCTGAAATAGTAGGTCGACCCAGGGTTTCTCCAAGCTGGAAGTTTGTCCTTACCACTATCACATGATTCAGAAAATAGGGCATCAGTTTTCTAGCTGTTATTACCAATGTCAAGGTAGCCTTCTCGACTTCGGAGTATCTCGCCTCCGCGCCCTGGAGTACTCGACTTGTGTAATAGATCGGCTGCTGGGCGCCTCCAGCTTCTCGTAGTAATATCAAACTTAAAGAAAATACGCCCACGGAGATGTAGAGTACCAACTCGTCCCCAGGTTCTAGTTTTGTTAATAGCGGCAGCTCGCTCAAAAATTCCTTCAACTTTTCGAATGCCATTTGTGCCTCATCATTCCATTGGAATGTTTTCTTCTTGAGCAGCTTGAAGAATGGGAAACTTCTTTCTGCTGCTCGAGCGATGAATCTGATTAAACCGGCAATTCGACTCGTCAGGACTTGCACTTCCCTGATGCTTCTTGGTGCGGCCATGTCGAGTATGGCTTTCACCTTGTCTCTGTTCACTTGAATTCCTCTTTCAGTCACCACATAGCCAAGGAAACGCCCTGCCCTCACTCCGAAGGCACATTTACTCGGGTTCAGCTTCATCCCGAATGCTCTTAATGTCTTGAATGTTTATTTTAAATCCTCGACATGTGAAGTCGAGGACCTGCTTTTCACCAAGATGTCGTCTACATACACCTCCATATTACGCCCTATATGTGACTTGAACATCCGATCCATCAGCCTTTGGTAAGTTGCCCCTGCGTTCTTGAGTCTGAAGGTCATGACGACATAACAGTATGTTCTTTTGCTCGTCACGAAGCTCACTTTGCTCTGATCTTCCGAGGCCAATGGGATTTTGTGATATCTTTGAGATGCGTCCATCATACTTAACAGCTCGCAGCCAGCCATAGAGTCGACTAGCTGATCAATTCTTGGTAGCGAATAATGATCCTTTGGGCATGCTAGGTTTAAGTCGTGAAAGTTGATGCACATACGCCACTTGTTCAGCGCTTTCCTCACCATCATAGTGTTCGATATCCATTCAGGGAATTGGATTTCTTTGATATGTTTTGCTTTTAGTAACTTGTCTACCTCGACTTCAATTGCCTTGTCAATCTCGGCCCCATGATGTCTGAGTCGTTGCTTTACGGGCTTTTTTAGGGGATCGACATTGAGTTTGTGCTCCATGGTGTCTGGGTCGATTCCCGTCAGTTCCTCAGGGGAGAAGGCAAATATGTCTCTGAATTCCTTTAGCAACTCCACCAATTGTCTACGCAACTCATCCTCCAATTTTGGCGATTTGATCCTCCATCTCCCCGATTTGGATTTCCATCAATTCTCCATGTGGCTCAAGATCACTCCCCCTAGGTCTTTTTTCACTCGACATTGGTTTTTTTACACTACCTGACTTTTGTTCATTGGTTGGTTTTCACTGCTATTTGGTAGCAGGTTCTCGACAATTTTTGGTCTCCTCGAACCTCCCCGACTCGATCTCCCACTGGGAACTTCAGTTTCATGTGATAAGTTGATACCACCGCTTGGAATGCATTTAACGCATGCCTTCTGAGAATCACATTGTAGGCGGATTCGACATCGACCACCACGAATCTCACCATTTTGACTTTCCGTAGGTCTCCTTCTCCAAGGACGACTGCGAGCATGGTTTCTCCCAGGGGCGCAACTTCTGAACCGTTGAATCCAAAAA
>CACSLK010027816.1:2935557-2946587 GCA_902706635.1 Striga hermonthica | reverse complement strand
AGAAAGGAAATTCAACTCTACCTGCTCTTGTCACAGCACACATACGCACGTCTGGCCAGATTTTGTGCGAGCAAATCCCGCTGAGGTAGACAACAAAGACAAATTACGCCAACACCCCTCTAAAAGGTGAATCCAGCAGGGCTTTCCAGTAAAACCACACACCAGCAAAAGAAACTTTGATTTAAAATGCATCCAAGGCACCAAAACGGTGCCGTCTACGCCCAATGAATGAAAAAAAAAACAGCAAAAAACACAAATAAAAGGGACACGTGTCAATCTTTCAATAGCATGAAAATGGACACGTGTCGGCGTAAGAAGCACTCTAACTCTTCCATATAAGATATAAGAGAGATATATATTGTTGTATTGGACCCAAAATTCTCGTTAATTTGTAAAACCATTTCTTTTTTGTGATCTAAGATTGTAACCTTCTTGTGAACCCTTAAACGGAACGTCGGCCCTAGCTGGGTACAACCACGCAAAGTGGTGGCCGAGCACGCACGACCATGCTTAGAGACGAGAGGCTTGCACGCGGCCGACCGTTGACTCGCATGCGAACTGCAGCCACCATCACCGTGCGCACGAACTCCCCAGGCCAGCGTATACGGCCAACCTACGATATTCTTCCTGAACAGTTGAAACCGTTTCATGCTGGAATACCTGGTTATCCCTTTGAACCCCTTTCGTTCGTACCTTGAACCGAGAGCTCCGAGTCCCACTAAATGTGTGTAAATCCTTAATCGATGATTTCAGATTGAGGAGTGTAGTCATTGAGTCCCTATGCTTTATTTGAGAGTTTCTCGAGTGGACAAATTGGGAATGACGTATTGCTATTGGTCAATCCTTATGTTTGCACATAAGGGATGCGTTCGACTCGTGGCGTCAATATTGCGTGGGTATGAGCACCTGGGGTGTGTTGTATACTGTGTCATAGTCTCTGATGGAGACACTCGGTCCTTGATAAAATCGTGAGCAAGTTATCAGTATGACTCAGATACGAGACTGAAACTTGGCGCCACGTGTGCACCTGGTTGGTGAGGTAGTCGGAGTACACTATCAATACATCGAGCGACCTGTTGAGGTCTCATGTGTTGCTAGGTACGGAGTTAATTGTTGATACTCATGGGTATAGGCCAAGCCAGACTGGGTCCCTTGCAAGAGGATGTGCGCCTGAGCTCGGGCAGGATTGATCACCCTCCCATGCAATAAGGAAAACATATGAGCGTAGGGCGAGTCGGATTAAGTCTTGTACGTGAGTGTATGCTTTTCGAGTTTGTCGTTTTCCTTTAGATGCGTGTTCTTTCGTATTTCCGGGGATGGAAATTTTTTAAGGACGATAGACTGTAATACCCCGTTTGAATATGGAATAATTGGGTTATTTATTATTTATTGTCTTTATTATTATTATTATTATCCAATTGCCTATTTGATTATTGCTATTATTATTATTATTATAAATGTCGTTGCTAATTGTCTAACTTCTCTTAATTGTTTAATTCATTGTTATTATTATTATTACTATTAATAAATAAATCAGTATGTGTATTATATGTAATTAAAATGTGTTCAATTGAGTATTAGTAATAATATTAAAAATGTGTTATATATATATAATTATCCCAGTTTTATTTTGTTTATCTTTCGTCCATAATCGAGCCTTAATTAATTTTATCGATGAACCGAGTTCTGGACCGAACCAATTGCCTGCGCGTCTCGAGCCGAACCGAACTGGATCCTCTCTCTTTGTTACTTGACTGTTAGGTTAGAGTCCTTAACCCTAATGTTATATATACGGGATTAATTCCCTTAGCTCTCTCGTTAAAACCCTCACTAGAGAATTCCCACAGCTTTTTATCTTCTAATCCCTACCATCATTCTGCTCTCTTTCTCTCGCAATTTCCCCAAACGTAGCAGAGGAGAAGATTTTCTTTCTTTCGTGCCGATAATCATCTCATCACCCTCGTTCACCACCCTCTCTGTCCGCCACCATAATCATCGCCATCATCGATCGTCACCATTATCAGTCATCTCTATTATCATCGCGCAGACCCCATCGCAATTCGCTGCAGCCTACAACTCCGAGCGTGCCACCCTCCATCACCTCCGACCTTGCTGTTCCTCGTCGTCAAGGACCAATCATCGCGAGTCCCGGTGGACTTGCAGACCCCGGGCATCGCGGCCCCACTCTCTCAAAGTTGTCGCTGCCCTCACCCTCGGCAATCAGTACCAACGAGCCCGGCGGCCCGCTGTTTCTCCACTGCCACCGCAAACAACCAAAATTCTAGATTTTCCGGCGACCCTGCCACAACAAGCAACAACCCGATGAACACTTCCTTGCAACCAGGGTCAAACCCACGTCCTGCAGCATGTAGTTCTGCGTTCGATCAACTAGCAGGCCATCCTTCACGCCGATGCTATTCCACCAGCCCGCCGGCGAGCCTTCTCGAGGTTTCGGCACCGACCAAGAGCACCATCGCCACTCTCGTTGAGCCATGCATCCACTACCAACGTCGTTGAACGTACGCATGTCCTGTTCCCGCTGTTCGTGCGTCCCACGTGCTCAACGGCTGCCCCTTGTTTCTTTCCCGCTTTTCGTGTTCCGTCAGCGAGCCAAACGAAGTTTTCGAGCCTCCCCGGGTAGTCCACTTCAGCCTCAGCTCACCCCTTTCGCGTGTCCCCGACCCGAGAATGGTACCCGGACTGATTTTCCCCATCCTTTTCGAATATGTTTATATATGTTCTTGTTATATGAGTTTATATATGTTCTTGTTATATGAGTTTATTGTGTGCTTAATTACTGATTTTGGTATATGATTATGTTATTGAGATATACTACATGTTAATGTGCTGAACGTTTGAGTTTTGAACTAATTACGTGCGTTAGATAAGTAATTGTGAGAATTTTGATATATATATATTTGCCGTTGGATATCAAAGTGATTGTCGTCACTTTGAAAAACTGTCGAACTAAGGTTAATGTAGTATTTTCTGTGGATATGCGGTGGATTATTGGACTTAGGAATGTCCTTGATGCAACGGCTTTGGCCTTGTGTCGTTTCGATATGTACATTGTAAGATATGAATTTTTGGAAATCATGCTGCAGCCCGATTTTGCTAAAACCACTATAATTCGTGTATTATTCCAAAAATTCTGATTTTTGTATATGTGGTTATGTTCATGTTATGTTACTTGTAGTTAAAATTTTAGATGTTTATACGGCCTGTAGCCTCATCAAACACGAAAACTATTTCTGGGCTATTTCTTAATAAATTCATAAAAAATTGAATTCTCGTCTAAAATGGATAATTTTTGAATATGTCGCTGTTGTTCATAATATCTTGGTTCTATAAAAATTTCAAAGTAAAATTAGGACTGTAGCTATTTTAAATGATTTAATTCGATTTCTAGTCAAATTTTGCTTAAATTATTTAAAATGGTTAGGAGCATGTTTAGGGGTTTTCCTTTGGTGAAGATGTGTGTTTTTCAATATTTTATATGATGTAAAAATGTAATTGAAAAGTCCAAGCCTGACTCCTTATGGTCCCATTCTTATAACTTTGAACTAGTCCTTTTTAACCGTTTTTGGGACCAGTTGGTTTTGATGGCAAACCCTTGATCTTTTGACATCGTTTTTATGTCAAACCTTCATTGTCTGCTATTATATAATGTAACAATTGATTGATCTTGTCTAGGAGTCATCCTAATGTTCCAACTCCACAACTTCCACGAGTTTTTTAGTCGTAAGATTCGACTAAGTATAATTCTCGTTGTCTGTATAGAGTCGAGATAGTTGCTTATGGGACTGTCTTGACTTATGTAGGTGTCAGACGAGCAGTGTCTCAATCGCCTATGACTTTCTGGTTAATTTGCTTTATCATCCGGCACCAGGTGGGTTTTATTTTAAAATTGGCTATGCTGTAAATATTATTACCGTTGTTATTGTTTACTTGTGGTATGATCAAAGTATGCATGTGGAACATGTAGCCTTCGATGTGAGCTGCATCGGCCGATGAACGGTTATCCCCCTAGTTATAGAACGGACCCCGTTAGGGTAATCTCCCCTATGCGCCTATGAGACCAAGGTCGTGCTCGGTCGAGGCATGAGACTGGGGCGGTGCTCGGTCAAAAGTATGAGACTAGAGCGGTGCTCGTCTGTTCCCCATTGTGAGTCAGGGCGGTGCTCGGCCGACGGGGGTAACTCCTACTGGCTGGCACTCGATGTAAGTCCGGGGGGCTTTCCCTATATAGTGAGCAGTAGTCTATTGATATAGGTGTGCACATGAGCTTGATTATTGATTATTGATGGGAGATGGGATAGATTATTTCTTCGTATACATGTTGAGACCATACCTTTCGATTACTGATTATTGTTGATTATTGTGATTAACATTTATTGCATAGCGCTGAGTACTATTGTTTCCTTTTGTGCTCACCCCCACATGCTCTTCATGGAAGCAGGTTAGTGTTTGTTGGCACGACAGAGGGAGACAAGTGGTGGTCATATTGCTGTTTTTATTTCCGCTGCTTTGAACCGCTTAGCAATATTTGATGAACTTCTGATTTATGTTGAGAACTGGATGATTGATAGGGAGTGTACTCCCTAGTATTTATGAATTTGAGTAACCAAGTTTTGGGAGTTGATGTAATTGATGAACCCGGTTTGGGTGTTGACTTGATTATTGAACCCGTTTGGGAGATCCATTTATGATATGATTGGAAATTATTTTGGAAATGAGTAGCGCCACAAGTATTTTGAAATAATTTTTTTTAAAAAAAATTATTCTAATTTTCGTCAAATAAAAGTGGGGCGTTACATAAAGGCCAAGTGTCCTTAAGCCTGGTTCTGATGGAACCCGAGTGTGTTCTCTACAATTAGAGTGTGCAAACGATATCGGCCAAGTGTCCGAAAGCATAAAGAAGTTTATTTATGTTTATATGCTAGTTAATTCAATTATATGCATATATGTCAGTTTATTTAATGTCATAATTATTATGAATGTTATGTTGGATTTTCCACGGAGTACCATTATGATGTACTCATTTCCCTTTATATTATGCCATTTCAATAAATGGAGTTGAGCGTTCAGGCTGAGCAAGGTGGAAGTGGTCAAACTGTAATGGCAAATAAAGAATATTCATGTGTTATGTATTAATAATGACTTACAATGAACCAAATTACGTTTCCGCTATCTTTTTATTTTCATAAGTCAAATATTCCATGAACCAGTATTTTAGGATGTTAATCTATCCCAATGTGTGATAGAGTTTAAATTTTTTCAGACAATGATTTGATCATAAATATTTAGGTTAAGTTTTAAATCAATATTTTCAATCAAAAATTCTATGGAGCAATCGGATTGTTTTCTTATGAAGCCATTCATTGCTTAATATATTGACACCTGTTCAAATTGTATTTATTGTAAGACACGTGTCAATACACTATTGGTGAATAAGTATGGATTGCTCCATAAGCCGAGCCATCCGATTGCTCCATAGCAAAACTGTATTTTCAATTTGATTATAATGAAGAGAGAAAAAAGAATATCCTGAGTTTTATTATTAGTTTTGAAAAGCGAGAAATTTACTTTGATTTTTTTTTTTTAACGTATTAAGCGGGGTGTTATACTATAGATTATCAAGAAAGATGTTTTACAATCTCTGTTATAAATGGCTATGCAATGCGATAGACAATGTGCCAAAAAATTAAACAAATAATGTTGTGTACAAGGATGTGTTTAATAATGTATAAGTTACATTTTATTTTATTCTAATACACGCGTTTTACGTTCTTTCAATCATCCAAATTTAAATATTTATCTTAATAAAACTAGCTTGTGCATCGCATAGAGTACCGCACTAATCTAATGACTAAAGGACTGTCAAGATTTATTAAAATCTTGAAAAGTCTGGATAAAATAAATCAGCATTTCTAAAATTTTAAAACATTTTAAAATTCTCAATTCAATACACTCATACCTTATATTTAAGCAGAGCGCAATCTTGTAGTTCCTTTTTATTTTATTTTTATTTATTTATTAATTAATTTTTTTATTTTTTTGGCGATTCACTAGTCGTTCGTAACTTCTACATCCAAAGGGGCATAAATTAAAAACAACGTTATCATATTCATACATTTGAGGTTAGTCGCCCTCAAAATAAGTTATAATGTCCCTAGCTATCCATCGGCCTGCCTTTCCTCTTTCCACTTAGATTTCTGATTTCTTTCAAATCATTAGGCTTCGATTCTCATGATCATTCGACAGCTCAATCTTCAACACCTTCCAAAAAAATTCTTGCTCAGATCGAAGCATCCAAATAGCATCTCTTGCTCGTTCTATCATGGACACCACCTGCTCGATGAAATTCCCGAGCCACCGTCCATCACCCGTCTCATGCTCAATCTCATTCATCAAAATCGCCAGGCTGAAGCAATCTCTCTTTTCAAGAGACACCTCACCGAAGTCGATGAATCAGACATTGCACTTGCTGCCAAGGCCTGCATTGGCCGCCCGAAACTCGGCCCTCAAGTTCACGGTTTTGCCGTTGTTTCTGGTTTCACGGCATATGTCTCCGTGTGTAATTCCTTGATGAACATGTACTGCAAGTCGGACGACTTTGGGACAGCTCTGCGTATATTCGAGCACGCAAAGAACCCAGACACCGTTTCTTACAACACGGTGCTCTCTGGCTTTGAAAATCACATAAATGCGCTCGTTTTTGCTTGTGAGATGCATTCGGCAGAGGTCCCGGTTGATGCGGTGACTTGTACTACCGTGCTTGCTCATTGTACAAACGGCCTCGAGTTCGATTTTGGATTCCAACTGCATTGTCTGACGTTGAAGTCCGGGCTGAAGACCGAGACTTTCGTCGGGAATGCACTCGTGACATTGTATTCCAAATTCAGCATGATAGCAGACGCTCGTTTAGCATTTGATGAAATTCCCCAAAAGGATTTGATCTCGTGGAACGCAATCCTCTCGGGATACGTCCAGGAGGGAGGCCAGCGGCTAGAAGCTCTCTCGGGATTCCTTGAGTTGGTTAGAAGGGGTCTATGGCCCGATCACACCTCATTCACCAGCGTAATATCGGCCTGCGGCCACGTGAGGGACTTGGAATTTGGGAAACAAGCTCACGCTTTCTTGGTTAAAAGAGGATACGGCGTTCACGTCTCGGTTTGCAATGTCTTGATGTCGATGTATTCCAAGTGTGGGAACAGAGAAGACGCGCGGTTGGTTTACAAGAACATAGCCAACCCTAATGTGGTGTCCTTCACAACCATGCTCTCCATAGACGAAGAGGACGCTGTTAATTTGTTCCGGGAGATGACGAGACGCCAAGTGCACCCGAACGACGTCACGTTCGTGGGATTAGTACATGCCGTAACAGAGCACAACATGATAAGACAAGGCATATCGGTCCACGGATTTTGCATAAAGTCAAACTTTCTTTCCGAAACCCACGTGGCCAATAGCTTCATAACCATGTACGGCAAATTTAAACTAATGGACGACTGTATTAAGGTTTTCGAAGAAATCGGGTGGTTGTGCAGAGATATCGTAACGTGGAATGCCTTCATATCTGCCTACACTCACAACGGTATGTACCAAGAAGCTCTCCACGCGTTCTGGTTGGCCTCAAATGAACTGCTCCCAAACGCCTACACGTTTGGCAGTGTACTAAGCGCGATTTCCTCATCCGAGTCCGTTTCGATTAGGCAAGGCCAAAGGTGCCATAGCTACATACACAAGCTCGGGCTCGACCGGGACCCAGTCTTGTCGGGCGCTCTCCTCGACATGTACGCAAAGCGTGGGAGCATACAAGAGTCCTGCAAAATCTTTGACGAGCTGGCACAAAAGAGCCAGGTAGCGTGGACAGCCATCCTCTCTGCCCACTCGAGGCACGGGGACCATGCCTCGGTTATGGAGTGTTTCGAGAAGATGGTCTCGGAAGGTGTGAGGCCCGACTCGATCACGTTCCTCGCCGTCCTTACGTCATGTGCCCGCAGTGGGACAGTTGACTCGGGAATCGCGATATTCCGGTCGATGGTGACCGAGCACTCGGTCGAGCCGTGCGCCGAGCATTACTCGTGTGTCGTGGATATGTTGGGCCGGGCGGGCCGACTGGAGGAGGCCGAGGAATTTGTGGGCCGGATTCCTGGTGTGCCCGGGGTTTCGGTGCTGCAGAGCCTTCTTGGGGCGTGTAGGGTTTATGGGAATGTGGAGATGGGGATTAGGATTTCGGAGGCCCTGATGGGGATGGAGGCCGGTGGGTCGGGGTCGTATGTGTTGATGTCGAACCTTTTTGCGGAGCAGGGGAAGTGGGAGAGGGCGGCCAAGGTGAGGAGGATGATGAGGGAGAGAGAGGTGTCCAAGGAGGTGGGGTTCAGTTGGGCGGATGTTGGTGGTTCAGGTTGCTTGCACGGGTTCTCCTCGGGGGACAAATCTCATCCACTGTCTCACGAGATATATGAGATGGCTGAGTTGCTGGGGTTGGAAATGAAGAGAAGAAGGGAGACAATAGAGGATATGATCGTTTGAAGCCGTTTTGTGCTCTTTTTATTGTGTAAAGGAGTGGTGTGGTTGGAAATGGCCAGAAGAGAGCTAACCAATTTTTTGTTTACTTATATAAAATTGTCTCAAGTAAATGATAGGTGCATTTTTTGAGGGTGTTGGTTGGTGTGTTTTTGGTGCTGCGTGTGCGTGCCCACTTGAGCTTTTCTGTCTGTAAGGAAATAAAATGGGATGAGAAGATTGCCATTTTCAATCTATTTACAAGTCTTCCTCTGAACTGGGATATGTAGATTGCCAATTTCATTCTATTTATTTAAAGAAATTAAATGGAGCACTGTGCCTTTTCTAGTAAATGAACACACGCTGGATAGCTGGCAAACACGACCATTCAGCCATTTTTTATTGAGATTACTAGTTGGTCGTTCGTGCACAGCCGGCTCTAGTTCAGTGTATAATTATAATTAATATTTAGGGAAATTTAAATACACATACGCACCTTATATTAATACTGATAATATGTGTTTTAACGTTGTATTATGTTACAACAGCTTTGTTGTTGAACCAACCTATGTTGATGCGAAAATGTGACAATTGTGGTAACTTGTAAAATAGATGGCTAATAGATGGTTAATGCAAAAATAGAGCTTTGTATTTTATGACATTTAACATCAATCCATTAGAAATTAGATATTTACCAATTAACAAAAATCTTAATGTTTTTATTTTTATCTTTTTTTTTTTGTCGGCACAATATTAAACGCAATTCTTTCTATTCCATCATGTAATCTTCTCATTATAATATTACCGAAATCAACAACTCAAATTTTGCCAACACATGGTGGATTAACTCAATGATAATATGACAGGAACAAATTAATTTTAGTGAACTATTCAGCCATTCAAATTAAGAATAAAGTGACTACACACCTAACATAACAGAATCAACAAACTATTAATTACCAACATAAACACCATCAGAATTCAGACACAAATGATCAATTATACAACCATTAACAGAATTCAGACACAAATGATCAATTATACAACCATTAACAGAAGGCTTGTCATATAATATTTATCAACAAACTCATCATTCACTTCATCCCAATGTCAAAATTAATACATGAATCTATAATTACAATTTACAAGTTTCACTTGCTGATATGATAGGTCATACAGACAGATGCAAACACTAACAGAAAAATATTCCAGGAGAAAATCAATAAGAATACTTAACGGTTCCGGAAAAGGTCTCAGTCAATCTACGCTTACGACTGTTTAAATTCAGCTGGAAAGAAATTCACAAAGCTAAACTGATGAAACAATAGAAAGTCTACCGTCTACCTGTTTCTATGATTTTTTCATCTGAAAATGTAACTGAAACGTTTCACGACGGTTTAAAAACTCCAATTATGAAATTTAGAGGAAAACGAAAAATGCTAGTTAACTACCACACGAAAACCACAAATCCAAAGGACACCTGACAGGGAAAGTGCTTATTAGTCCAGGCATTGAAACTATACCATTGCTAAACTTTAAGCTTTATTGAATCAAATTCCTTTATAAAACACCAGCAGGAGATTTTCTCGTCACAGCTTAAGCTCCAATTACAGCTGCAAATGGAAAAATTAGGTTATATCAAATCAAATACATAATACAATCATCCATAACCTCAAATGCAATATTGCAGCACAAGCACATCTTAAATTCGAATCCAAACCCCTAAAATGATCAATTTATTCCGTTTCCAATCTTTGAAATCCAGAAATCAGAGCGTAAATAATTTGAAATCGGCTAGAATGGAGCAGGACATCAAAAATAAAAACAACAATTAACTATGCGTAACTCGGGAAGGTATCAGGAGAAAGATAAATTAACCTTGCAAGTTAAAACTATATGCTTTTATACCAGAACCCATATTGCTCCTTGCCTGGGAGGTATGTGAATCCTTTTTCCTTATATCAATGTTATCAAACGACCCATCAGTTTCATCTGAAGAGGCAAATTTTCTCCCCATAATAGTGTAACTTTAGATGAACACAAACAACATTTCCTGCCACAAATAGAAATAACGAATATAACTAAGAGAATCAGATGATTACTTTTAATACCAACATAAAATAAAAACTCCCCAAACTCACCTGGCTCTTTCGTGGTACCACCATCGCAGGTTATAGTGTTTGTAGCAAAAAATTTAACCGGTCTCGTCCAATAACATATGATATTTATCCGCTCCTTTGTCCCAATCCCTGGACAAATGAATTTTAGAACCTTCAATAGAACAAATTAGCATTGCCAAAACCCGTCCCGGGAGGACGACGTCTTCTGCCGCCATATTTCTCTAGGAAGGATGTGCCACCAATCAATATCTTCCCATGCAACTCACTGGATGACTCCCTCTCCCTAAATCGAAAGATACTCCATCAATTTTTTGCAATTAGAACTGTGACCACCAGAAAAGTACCTAGAGAATAATAACATAACAAATAATGTTAGGTGCTAAGATTGATTGAAATACC
>CACSLK010027816.1:2918018-2931187 GCA_902706635.1 Striga hermonthica | reverse complement strand
TTAGGCAATTAATTACTAATAATAATATAAGCCACAAATAATGATAAATACAATAATAATGATAATAATAATAATCCAAAATTATTCATAAACGAACGGGGCGTCACAAAAAAGTTACTAAATTGTTTCAGATAATAGCTCCATTGATGGTAATTCCTAATGGTACAAAATATAAGCTCAACAAAAAGAAGAATGGCAACACCTCTCCACCATCACCGAGAACAAAAAACTGCTCGTGCTCAAACGGAGACATTGTACCAACACCTGTTTCAAATAAGAATCTGTGAACATGCAAACATCATATGCATCATAAAAAAATAAGTTTGCGCCAGTTAAATTCATCTTGCATGACAAACATAAAAGCAGACACACTGACGATAATTTAACAGATTGAGTTGGTGCCAAATATATGAAGCCAAAACGCTCAACTCAATCTAGGAGAACCCAAGCCAGTTCAAATATGTAAAGGTGCAAAATCAATTTCATCCACAAAACAAACTCCTAAACGAAGAATTAAGCAAAAATACGCATCTAAAGTAAATTCTATATTGCCAGCTGAATCAGTTTCCTCAGAAGCATCATTTACCTACTCACCAAATTCTGAGGACCCCAAATGATCTAGATCCAGTTTCATTGTCTTTAGAGTCTCAAGATATTAATCTCTCTATTCTTCTTAATGCCATTCATGTCATCCTCTTAAGATGACCAAGAAGTCAAAATTAACAATTAGAAGAGTAAGAATCATATTTTGTTTTCCTTACTGTTAATTTAATAACCTTCAGATAACATAATAACGGGTTCACAAAAGGCCAGAAACTGCTTAACTACAAACATAAGTTGTGATTGATTAACTTCATTCAATATATCCTTTGCCAGAGCATTTTATCATGTCAATACACAACTTCTATATTTTAAATTACAAGATGCAGACCACATAATCTTCAGCTATAAAAACAAAAGAGTCAAATAATGAGAGCAGTTGTCACCTGAGTAAAAACTAATAAAAATATGAGATTATTCCCTGCATCTCTTCTTCTATCAATCATGACGGGTTGCACCAATTCGTTTCGTTTGAGAAATGGCAATATAATGTTAGTAATACTAAAGGAAGATTTCATTCCAAATGCATTAATACAAACTTAGCAGATAGAAACGTAGAAATGCACCTGATCAAGTCCTTCGCGATTAGAAGCCCATTTTTTTCCCCTTTTTTAGCTCAACAATGACAACCGCTACTTCATTGGTTGGACAAAGGGATAAAAAATGTTTTTTACTACCGCAAATCTATTTTCCCCTTTCTACTAAAAAATAATATGTACGGAAACCATCAATTATAAATCCAGAATTTTAAACTTCCTAAATTAGCAAAAATATGACTACTATTATAATACGAATTGAGGAATCTTTTTCCACAAATTCCCAAATACTAATACTTCTAGAATTTCCACAGTTTCTTATCTAGCTAAAGCTTAAACTAAGAACCATTAAGCCATGTATCATACAAGCTATCAACAAATCATAAAGATGCTTAAAAATGAGGAAGAAGAATGGTCAAAGTTACCACATAAACTTCGAGCTAGAAAGCTACCACCACAAAACAAAATATAAAGAAAACAATAATTTTTACATGAAAAAACAGAGGCGCAAATAATCACCAGAATTTCGACTTGGCTCAGACATCATAAGTCGCCCATAGCTTCATCCGGTAGGGTGCTCATCGGCCTCGGTCAGCAAAGCTCTTCCGCTCACCTGGTACTGGTGAAACTGTAAACGACGTTAGTTCAGTCTGTAATTGTAGACTCTCGAATATGAAGATGAAGAGGAAGATCAGACACTCTTCCAGAATTAATTAAAGTGCGAAGAAGCTATTTCTATTGATTTTATGGCACTAAAAGATTACCTGGCCGAGTGATTTTCTCGCGAGACGGCCTTTGGGTTTAGGGTGGACGGGTTGAATACTTCGCGATGGAGGCATTCGATGTGGTCCGATCTAGATGGGGTGTTTGCGATAACTGCAAATGGCTGAGGTGGTGGTGGTGGTAGGGCAGATCTTGGGTTTGGCTCAAAATTCAGGAGATAAAAAATAAAATGGCAGATCTTACAGGGTTGAAACTGGAGAGTACACCAAGGTTGCGTGTTTGGTTTGGATTTGGATTTAACAACTACACTGACAATTTGACCATAACAAACCACAAATCCCGGAATGTGATCTACCACGCAAGCGCAAATGTCCATTCGCAGGTACGAAGAGCAGATTTTCAAGAGCAAAATCCTTAAATACGGCGTGGTCTCATCGTGGTAAGAGAAAGTAGTAAATTGCAGTGGCAACAGATGTAAAAAGTGAGCAAAATTGGGGGTATCTTAGGAAGAAAAATTCACCACATGTCAAGCTCTCAATCCCTCACACTTTTTCATATATGTATAAGGGAGATGTTACCTTTTGATGGGTTTGGTTTGCTGAGTATACACCACTTCTCCTAAATGTCTATTATTGATTTACACCTACTCCTCTAATCCATACGCTTATGTAAAGCCCCCTCTTGATGAGAACGTTGTTGTTGCTTTTTTTTTTTTTTGAAATGCAAGAATATCGAAATTAAATAGAGAAAAAATGTTCAGCGGCCCATGGCCTTACAACACGGAATTAACAAGGAGCAACCAAATAACACAGAACTACAGAAGCAAACTAACCACATTAAACACAAAGAAGATGGCGGACTTGTTAACACCCCGCCTACTATTACTAAAATCAGTGTATTTCGCGCTTATTAATTTGAAAACAACGATATAATTTTTGAAAACTCTATTTAACTTTTGAAAAATTCTTTAACTTCCGGGATGATTCTCATGTTTAACTATATCTCTGTAATCTCTTTAAACTATTACGCATTCGACCAAGTAATATTCATTACTATAATAAGGTGCCATGAAAATACTTTTTTTTTTTTTATCGTTAAATAAATTTATATATCGAAGGTAATTTACATCAACCGTCTTACGGTATACAAGAGCTAAGTGGAGAAACACAATCCGGTCCCCCAACTCGCTAATCAAAATAAAGAGAGGCAAACCACACACCGGTTGCTCAACTCAAACAAAATCGAGCTACAAGATCTTCGCCGGTTGCATGTGTTCATGGCCTTAGCTTGAACTCGCGACTTACAGGGTTTTCGCGAGCTAGCTGGAGAGATTCGCGGGCAGTTGGATGATGGACTCGCGGGGAGCGTCTAGATTGAATTTCGCGGGTTAGCTTCAACTCGCGGGCTCACGCAATAGCTTCGCAGTCTCGATTTTTGCCCTCTGTCCGGTGCTTGCTGCTCGCGAGTTTGATGTACCTCGCGGATGAGGTTCCGCGCGCAAAACGGGACCTGGCCTGCTCGCGAACTTGCTGTACCTCGCGGATAGGGTTTCGCTCCCTCAAAATGGGACCTGGTGGGGTGCTTGGTGGTTGCATTCTACAAATTTGATTTTCCTCTCCAAGTTAGCCAATCCTCTAATATTTCCGGCCACTTCAAAAACTACAATGATCAAGCATCTAAGATGTCTCTTAAAACCCACGACACTTCCTCTCAAGGTCAACAAGTACATTAGGATAAGCCGCAAAAATTGTACGATAAACATGGATTTTTACCTTGCAAATTATAAGGCTCGGGGCTAAGTATTCATTCTCAAAAACCAACCGATTTCTAGCGTTCCAAATGAAGTATACGGTAGCCGCGAGCGCCGCTTTCTTCAATTTGGTTCGCCAACCACTCCCTCGCGCTTCCTTCTTGATGCATTTGAGGGCACCTTTGAGTGTGGATGGCCTATGATGGAGGCTAATCCATGTACGAATCTCTTCCCAAGTCTCCGAGCTAAAGGTACATTCAAAAAATAGGTGACTCGAAGATTCATTCACAACTCCACATAGGGGACATATGGGGTCGTCATCTTGGAATTCGAGTCGATCCCTTGTCTTGAGCTGACCAAGTACCCCTAACCAAAGGATGAAGGAGTGTTTGGGGGTATTGCACGGGCCCCAAACAACTCCATTCCACGGCACCATATGTCCTCTAGGCCTTAGGTTGTCATAGCATTTGCTAGTCCCATCTAGACATTCCCGCGTTTTCCACCCTAGAAGAGGGCTCTCCGCGACCCGTTCGCTACCCGACTTTCCTACCAAGAGTTGTCAGATCTCAAAGAGGGTTTTGAAGAGGGGTGAGTCTTGCGGTTTAATTTCCCTATTCCAAATGGATTTACCTTTTAAATAAGTGCTATGTATCCATTTGTGCCACAAGGTATCCTTCTTTGCTTGCATGTTCCACAGTGTTCGGGTGTGCAACGCTTGGTTCCACGCGTTCAAATCTCTAAGCCCCAAACCACCTTCCAAGCGCGGTAAGCAGAGGCTATCCCAAGCCACAGTAGCGCTCTTCGAACCCCAAAGGAACCTTCTTCATAGTTTGGTGATTTTTGTTCTAACTATGCCGGGCAAGTGGAAGATTCCCATCCAAAAGCCCACAATGCCTTAAATCACTGAACGGAGGAGTTCCAGTCGTCCGGCATAGGAAAGAGTATGGCCATTCCACCCACTAAGTTGCCTTTCAATTTGCCCAATCATATCATCAAAGGGCCTACCCGTGATTCGGTCCGCGGAGAGGGGAACACCGAGATAACAGATAGGCATAGATCCGCACCGAAGGTTGGTGTTGTCAAGAATTGTAGCCCGATTATCGTTTTTGACACCGGCCAAGTATATATTGGACTTTAATACATTCATCTCAAGCCCCGACTTGCCTCCAAAGACTTTGAGGCAATCCATAATAATTTGAATTGACGGGGGGTCACCATGTGATAGAAGCATGAGGTCATCGGCGAAGGCAAGATGCGAGATTTTTAATTGCTCGCACATCAAATGGTATTTGAAGTTCGTGTCATCCCCCGTGTTAATCTTTATAAGTCGGGTAAGGTATTCCATACAAATCACAAAGAGGAAGGGAGATAGGGGATCACCTTGCCTTAGACCACAGCCTCCTTTGAAGTGACCCTTGAGGCTACCGTTGATAAAAATAGAGTAGGACGGAGTAGTGACACATTCCATGACCCACTTTGTAAAGATCGGGGAAAAGTCGAGCCCATCGAGCACTTGTTTCAAAAACGACCAAGAGATGGAGTCAAATGCTTTACGGAGGTCAATTTTGATGATGCATCTAGGGGAGACTCGTTTCCTCAGGTAGAGTCAGAGTAATTGTTGCATTAGGTGTATGTTGTCGGTCATGCTCCTCCCCTTCACGAAAGCGGCTTGAGCCTCGTCGATGATGGAGTCAAGGACTTCATTAACTCGCCTAGCAAGGATTTTGGAACAAATCTTGTAAACCGTGTTGCAACACACAATAGGCTGAAATTCCGTAACTTGCGAGGAGTGGGAGGACTTCAGAATAAGCGTGAGGGCCGTATGGTTCCATTGCTTGAGGAGAGAGCCGGTTCGGCAGAACTCTTGGATAGCCACTACCACATCATCCCCAACGATGGCCCAACTCTTCAAAAAGAAAGTAGAGGTGTAGCCGTCCGAGCCCGAGGACTTATCACCCTCGATGTCTCCAAGAATGTTCTTGATCTCGTCCTCGGTGACCGGGGCGGTGAGGGCATTACAATCATCCTCTCCAACACACGGCTCCGATCGAAGGACTTGGGGGTCTACATCTTCCGTTTGAACTCCGGTTCCCAAGAGATTCTCATAGTAATGGACAAACTCTTTGGTAACTTCCTCTATGGAGCCGGTAACGGTGTCGTCTTCCCGGTTAATCGAGGCAATGGAATTCTGTTTTGATCACTTTTTGACCAAGCCATGATAGAACATGGTGCATTTATCACCCTTTATTTGAAAGTTGCATTTGTCCTTTTGTTGATAAAAGTGCTTCTCCGCTTTTGCCAATTTAAGAGTTTCGAGTCTAAGCATGGGCATCTTGGCCTTGGTTTCGGGGTTGTCGGGTTGATTATGGAGCTCCTGTTGCGCAATCTTTAGGGCATTCTTCGCTTCTTTGGCCCGGGAAGAGATATGTGAGAAGGCCTTCTCATTAAGGGCCTTAAGCGAACTCTTAAGATTCTTCAAATTAGCCGCAAGATGTAATTGCCTCGAGCCCCCGCCACCATGATTCCAATTGAGTTGAACCATCGACAAGAACTTTTCATGGGCCGTCCACATGTTAAAGAACCGCCATGGTGACCCGGTGGTGTTCCTCGCCTCAAATATAGTGACTATGCACGGAGAGTGATCTGAGATACCAGGAGCGAGGAAGGCCGCATGCGAGAATAGATCGGCATTTTCCCATTGAGTATCCACCATTGCCCCATCTAACTTCGACCAAACATGATTGTTGGTCCACGTGTGGAAGAAGCCGCTAGAGGGGATGATTGACAATTCCAAGTCACCACAAACTTCCAAGAGGTCCATAGTGTCCCTATTAGTGACCCTCTCACCCTTATTTCTCTCCTCCAGTTTGAGGACGATATTGAAGTCCCCGAGTAGCAACCAAGGTAGGGAGATCCTCCCCCGATATCCCCTAAGGTCATTTCACAACAATTTCCATTCTCCTCTCGAGTGAAGTCCATAAATAAAGCTAGCAATATATGTGTGGTTGCTAACCTTACAATGGATCCTTGCGAATATGACTTGAGGTAGGGAGGTCTCCATCGTGATGTCCACCTTCATGGGGTTCCATAGGATAGCGATGCGACCACGATCAATGACATCAAAATTCTTACAAAATGCCCAACCCGGCAACCTTCTATTCATAAAGAGAGAAAGCCTTCTAGTGTCGGTTTTCGTTTCCAAAAGTCCCAAGACATCAATGTTGTTTATCCGGATGAGCTTTACCACCTCATCTTGTTTTAGGGGCCCGTTAAAGCCCCTAATGTTCCATGAGGCGATAATCATTGGGAAGAGGTAGGGTGGCCTCCCTTCTTCATCGGATTTTCTTTCACCATGTCTCTCCTTCTGCTTGTTTTGTCTCTTAATTTGGATTGTGGACCTGGAGTTACGGTGGCTAGGCTTTCGACTCCACTTCGGGTGAGAATCTTGTTGTGCTTCCCTACCACTTGGAAGGAATCCTCATCGTTCGGAGGAGGGGTCTCAATATTTTGGGGTTCTGAGTCTCCGGGTGGAGAAGAGGAAGAACCGGCATCCGATGTAGTGGCCACCAACTCTTTTCTCCATATTTCCCATCATCTTGGGTTCATGGTTCTCTCCTTGCCCTTTGTTGGTGCCTCCACCCTTATTTTTTTGTTTCTCTTTTTGTTTCGTTTGGTGTTCTACCGGTTTCTTGGTAGTCCCCGTTTTCTCGCCTTGTCCAATCGGTTTCTTGCCTTTAGCCTTTTCCTCGAGTTGGACTTTGTATTTCCTACAATTGGAGGTAGAGTGTCCAATAAATTTGCAATGATTGCAATAGTGAGGGACGTGCTCATACTCTACCTTTTGCTCGAACATTAGTTTCCCCTTGGATTTGACGGGAATGCTATAAGCTCTTTCCTTGGAAAGGTCGAGCTCCACCTAAATCCGAGCGTAGTTGCATCTATCCTTCATGGCCATGAGCTTGTCGGTTGTGATGTGTCTACCGACGGAAGAGGCTATCTTGCTAGGGGCATTTGTGCTCCAACATTCCCATGAGAGAAAAGGGAGGTTGATCCAAACGGGCACAATTTTGATGTCATCCTCGCCAAATTAGAACCAATTAGGAAGAACTTTGAGTATGAGCCCTCGGCCGTAGATGGAGTAGGGCCCCCCTTAGAGAACTTTCTCTCTATCCTCTTCGTTTTTGAATTTGAAGACGATCCATCCATTCACATTGGGGATGTATTCATATTGGACTTCCCATGAGTTACATAGCTTCAACAATGCTTTCTTACCCGGGTGCCTTTGGGTGAAGTACCCGATAAGGCAAAAGCCCCACGTGCTCGTAACGTCCAATAGGTCATCATCATCTAGGTCCACTCCATTATCCGATGGAATATAGTTTAGTTTGAGTCCTTGAGAGGCCTCGCGGTTGTCGGCAAAGAGAGCCGAAAATGACCTATTTTGTGAGTCGAGATTGCCTTGTGTCATTTTGTCAAACACGTGGTGGACGGTTTTTGAAGGTTGGGCTTTGGCATGGTTTTGCCTCATATCTTGGCCAAAATGTTTCTCAACAACTATAGGCTCATTAATAGCCTCATTCACATCATCATTAGCAACTAAATGCTCATTAATATAACCATTAGTTCCATCCTTAGCATTTGGACTATCAACTTCTGTTCTCGTTTCATCCATAGATAGTTGCTCGTATTCTGAGCCCTCATGGAAGTAACATCAAGTTCATTAGAGTGGCCGGAGAACTCTTCTTCGGTCAATTTCTGGTACTTGAGCTTTTTCTTGGATTTACCCATGAAAATGAGAAATGCGGCCACAAGCTTCTAATGCCTAAATGTTGAACACGAATGGCATTAGGTAATTAGATTCAAAGATGAGGATGTCCAACACTTCCAAATCAATTAAAGTAACTCCTGGATTGCTTGAGAAATGAGAAGCTGCTACACGTTATATTGTTTTTTCTCAAATAAGTGCTGGCTTGGAAGGTTAAAAGCACTCTAGAGTGGGTGAAATTAGGCTCAATAGGATCAGAACAATGCGTATTAGTTCATGGTAGGTGGTATCCAAAGAGAAATCAACTGGAATTCGAAAGATTTGAGCTCAAAGAGTGTCGGGCCCTAAGATGCGCAAAGAATCTTAGTGAGAGGTGGTGCTCCTTCTGTCTAACCCTCCACACATCTTTTTCGTGCTTTTTAGAAATCCTTGAAGACATGAAAATACTTGATTTAAACATACATGGTTTAAAAGTCTGAAATATGAAATATAGGTCTGAAATATGAAATACAAGTTTTGAAATGCGGAAACAGATACAAACAAGCATACACAAACGTGCATCACACAAACATAAAATAATCCAACATGTACAATTATACTGCATGACATGTTATTTAAGAAATATCCTTGAGTTTGATCACCACCACATGACAACATAGTTACGGAGATAACCGTTCGACGGCCAGTGCATCTCACATCAAGGCTACATGATTCACATGCATACATTGATCATACCACAAGTAAGGCAACAATTTACTGCATAACACTTTCAAATAAAACCCACCTGGTCGAAAGCAAAAGTTAACACGATAGCACGTGTAGGCAGCGAGCTCCGCTCGTCAAGCACCTACATATTCGGATAGCCCTATAAATGACTATTCAACACATGGACAACTTATAGAAACATTCATGCATTTCAACTCAGTTCATATAGTTCACATAAGCACGCATGCAATCTAACACCCCGTCCTTTATTAATAAAGGAAAAATACTAGCTTCCGAGTGTAAGCTAGTCTTTATTAATAAATGCTCAGTATTAGTATTCGAGCCTAAGTTATTCAGCCAGTTAAGTTCCAAGTTCGACATTAAGCTGTATTTTCGGTTGATTTTATTTATTAACCGAGTCAATTCTAGTAATTAATCTCAGTCCGTTTATTTTTATAAATGGACATAGTAAGTTCGGGATTAATTATTCTAGTGTTGACGTATTAATCGAATTCAAGAATATTCGAGAAATCGTCAAAGATGAGTTTCGAGTTAGTTATTAAGTTTTTAGTTCTAAGTTCGACAAGTTAGTCGATAGAATATTCAGTTTATTTATTTAGTAACCGTTAAATAATTAATTCCGATACTTTTATTTTATAAAACGATATTATTGATCGGGAGTAATTATGTAAGTCGACGTATTATTCAAAATTAAGATATTTGGATAAATTGTTGAAGTCGAGTCTCGACCGGAACCGAGCAAATTCGGTCCGAGCAATGTCGGTTTTTAGTCAATTTTAGTAGAAATTGTAATCTTTTATTATTATTTTGATCAAGATCAATCCATTAGTTTGGACGTTAGAAATTGATCAATGTATTCTTAAGTAGTAGTGTTCATTTCGGTTAAATTGCTCTCGTGCATAATAGTGATGCCGCGTCCGGTTGTGTGTGCTATTATTTAAATTCCATGTGCAAGTTTGGGCTAATTAAATGTTAGAGATATATATTGCATGGTTTAGGTTCTTGGAGTAAGGACACCGAAGTGGTGACTACGCAAGTTAGAAAGTGCCACTAATCTCAAGTTAAGGTCATGTGGCATTATTTATATAACTCCACGTCTTTAGCTATTTTTTTAACCCTCTTATATATATATAGCTTGATGATAGTAGTGTTAAGAAGGTTTTTATCTTATTTTTCTTCAGCCCTATACTTAGTACAATCGAGTAATTGCCGAGAGATATAAATCCTATCTTATGCACGCCTTTTTGCCGAGATGAACTAGGGCATCAAGCCATAATTATTTCTAACCAAGAACTCATATATCTAGCTGGAGTTCATAGAGCTTGAGAGAATATTAGAATCACATTAAAGCTATTTCATTTAGTAAGGAGTACCGTAGCTAACCGTTACCGAGAGACGCCGAGGACGCGCACTTACCGAGCAGACGCAATCAAGCACACGCAAGCCTTGGAGCCATTTCACGAGCGAACGAAGAGGTAAGCTCGTGATGTCCTTTTTCTTAGTAATTTGATGAGAATATAAGGTCAGACATGCGTAGATTGTGTAGTCAAGTTCATGGTTCAAAGGTTTTGCTCTCTTCGGAGGTTTTGCTCTCGTAGGCGCCATATAGGCCCTACCGAGCTATCTCATTTTCTAGCCGAAGTCTTCCGAACGTTCTATTCATTTTTAAGCTTATTATGTCATATTTAGTTGAATTGAGTTAATATAGCCGAAATCAGTTGTCGGACGGCGGATAGGTTCGGTTGGAGTTGTGGGTCGCGCATATAGTGCGCGCCGCGACCGGTACAAGCCCTCAGAGGTTAAGTAACTCGACCTTGTGCGCACGCCTAAATGTGTGTTGCGCGTAGTCATTGCGAGCCGATAGTACTCGGCAGTGTCAGTGCGCGTCCAGTTGTGCTACGCGCGTAGCGCACGTGATAATGCTCGGCCGTGCGCAGACAGTCCGCGTGCGTAGACGTTGATGAAGGATCGTGTGTTCCGCTCAACTCGTTTGCCTCGAACAAAGCTTCGCCACGTCTCGCTCTAGACAATAGATGTGGATGACTCAATTATTAGCCTTATCTTCTTACGATTTTGAGATCACTCGGGTCTTAGCCTTGCTCACTCGATTTGTATGACAAAACTCTCACGAATTTTAGACACACGGTTTGCTCTTAAGAATTATTTTCCATTAACTCATCAACATCCAAGACATTTAATAATGAAGAGTACATAGGGTATTTATAGGTGCAAAATATATCTAACCCTACTCCAACTAGAAATCCTAAACCATGCAAGAATATAAATCCTTAGGAAAGTAAATCTCCTAACATCTTTTACTAATAAGATTCTAATACTACTAGATTTATTAAAAGTAACAAGGAAATAGAATCCTAACTATCTAACAAGTCTTGATCTCCAAATTGCTTGCCTTGCACTTCAAACAATTCGGCCGCCCTAAGCTCTCGACCGCCTCTCTTCGAGCGCCGCCCGCGAGGCCTAGTCCTCGCCGGACGCGGTCTCGTCTGCCTTGCATGCGTCACACGCGCGCGCTGTCGCGTGCGCCCAGCTCTTGCCGCGTCTAGCCTGCGCGTGCGGTCCGTCGCCCAACACTCCTATGCCCGCTCGGTCGCGGCCCGCGCACCGCCCGTCACGCCTACGCCTACCCATCTTAGGCCGTCGGCGTCTGTGTTCCACTCGCGCGCCATTGCGCGAGCCCTATCGCCGCTAGCTTCCTCGCGTGCGCGCGCTCCCGCTAGTCCTAGGCCTGCAAGGCCTAGGCCATCGTCCGCGTTCGTCTCACTCGCCCAATCGCACGCATTACCGCTTGATGCGTGCTGCTCGCTCATTAGTCATTCACCTTCGACCCCGTGCGCATCCGTCCACTCAGTGCACCCATTCGGCGGCCCGCAGCAATCTCCCGCGTGCGTCTTCCACCCATCTTCCACCCCTCGCGCGCCCATTCTCCTAGCCTCTATGCGCCATACGCGCCTTTTTCTTGCACAAGCCTTGCACCATTCTCCTAACTTTCCCGGCACGAAGCACTTGGCATCTGCCCAATCTTTTCATCGTGTGCAATCGTCGTGCATCTCTTCTTGGCGCGCTTAGCTTTGCGTCTCTTGTTGCGCGATCGCTTCCTCTTGCCACAACCTCTTGGCCAATCACACCTAACTGATGGCTAATATTCCTCCACTTGCGGCTCCTCCAGCCCACTCTCGTGCCATCCCTCGAGATCTTCCCAAGATTTGTCCTCAGACTTACCGGGGTTAATAACCACTTTCGTATCATTCCCCTCTTCTTCAAGTACTTCCTTGTCCTCAAGGATAATAAAATTCAGCTCATCGACATCAGCCTCCTCCTCAATAGGCGAGTCGCCTTGATCCTCAGTCCTCAACTTGATGCGCTTTCCTGGTCGCCCAAGCTCCATCTTTCCTCGCTTATAGTTAGTCGTGACCGGCCCTAGTGTTTCCATCCACTGCATTCCCAACACTACATCGGTAGCCTTAAGCGGTGAGGCGTAAAGGTCAATCTTCAGTTGTTGATCCTGTGCCATGATGGGAACCTTCTTGAATAGTTGATTTCCTCGTAGTTCCTGCCCATTGGCCACTTTGACCCCAAACGTCTTTACTTTCGTGGGCACCAACTTCAACGACTTGGCTATCTCCTCATCAATGAAATTTAAACTTGACCCACTATCAACTAACACTTCCAGCAACATATCCTGTATCTCTGCTGTGTGATAATCTTTAGGCCTCGTTTTTTGCACTTGACCACATGTAGCAAAGTCTCCTCAAGTGGTTCACTATCATGATCCTCCCCAAACTCTAATAAGTAGACTTCTTTACCTTTGCACTTGTGGCCCGGTGTGAATCGTTCGTTGCATGTAAAGCATAAGCCCTTTGCTCTTCGCCGCTAGTTCTCATCTTCCGTTAACCTTTGCATGTTACTCGTGGTACGTGTCCCCTTGCCGAATGTCGGCTTGCCCTCGGCCCGTGGGGGTGCCTTTTCGGTTGCGGTGTTCGCGCGCCTTGGCTCCGTGATGAAGGATCGGGTGTTCGCGTCCTCGACTTGTCTCGATCACGGCTTCGCC
>CACSLK010027816.1:2849793-2876222 GCA_902706635.1 Striga hermonthica | reverse complement strand
CTCTCGGCAATGCTCACGCACAACACTCACAAAATACACTCCGAAAATATACACAACTCACACAATGCTCACTAAACTCTCGGCCATATGGACTAGGCGTGAAGAGAAAATCGAAAAATTTCTCCAACTAAGCTCCTTTAAGCACAGCCGAAATGAAATGGTGAAGGAGAATAAAATGGTCAAAGCTTGGGACAAGTGTCGCACATGCTAGCAAAGCTTGGACACTACACACTATAGTACAAAATGACATGCATGCTTGTCTTCTTGTCTCCACACTCACGTGAGTGCACCAAGGAGAGATGCTTGGACTTGTCCCCCACTAGCATGCATGCACGGCAATTAATTAGCACAAAGAGGGGAGAATCTCTTGCACAAAACACACACACACATGCACGGCAAAAGACAAAGGAAAGGGAATCCTTGGAACAAAAAAAATCTAGCATGCTACATGACAAAAAGGAAGAGAATCTTGACCACAATTCAATAACAACATGCACGGCTATTGCACATGAGAAAAGAACCAAATGCACTAACACTTCACCACAACATAAATATGAATGCACACGGCAATTGAAGGGATTGAAAAAAAAATCCGAACATAAGAATACTACTAATCTCGTGATTAATATAAATTAATCACTTAATTATGTTTAATTATCCAATTAAACATAATGCTTAATTACCAAAATTATTTCGAGCGTAAACGGTACGTCGAAAATAGTTCCGGTAATTTCGACTGAAATAACTGAAAATAATTAATTCCGAAAAATAAAATCGGAACTAAAATATTATTATACTGATAAAAAGTCGGGATATTACATATACAACATAGCCAATTTTTCAAAAACCACCTGGAAATCGAGGTAGAAAATCACACACAAAGCAAGTACGTAGGATGAGGGCTCGAATCCTCAAACACCTACATTTAAGCGAGATAATTTATCAGTAATCTATCTCACTTCTCAAATTTAATATAAAACTCATACTTAATAAATAAAATAAGACTTAAGGGTTTTAATCAGATTTTACATGGACTTGGAACTCTCTCAATTTTTAATAGAATAAGACTCGGAGAACAAAAATTAGAATCTCGAGACTTACAATAATTTTTCTCATTGGAAAATAATTTTTAAAAATAAGTTCGGTACGAAAAACGAGCTCCGGAACACAAAAATTATCAAGACGGCGAACTGGGCCGCGCTGGCCATTGACCACAACATTCTACTCTGGAGATGGGCCTGGGCACGCGAATTTGGGCCGAATTCGGCTTGACCCAATGCTGGAAGGCTGCTGGCTATGAGGGCTGGAATTCAGGCTGCTCGCGGGCCAGGATTGGGCTGCTCGCGGGCCATCAACAGAGAGGGGTGACGGGCCGATCGCGGGCTTCACAGCTCGCTCTGCTGGGAGTTAAAGAAGAATAAGAAATATGACTATAACAACAATGGCTAGATACAAACCCCTGACTATGAACAGGGAAGTCTTTATTTAAAAGAAGTCTTTGTATATTGAATTTTAAAATGTAAACCTGCTATTGAACAGACATAGACAGAAAACTATCGAACAGAGTTGTAACAAAGGTTTGCCAAGGACTGAATTTCAATAGCATTCACGAGGGTTCGAACATTTATAACACTATCGAACATAACATATTAACAGAGTTCGAAAAATATTTTAACAATGGTTTTGGCTCGAAAACGGAACAACAAAAAATAAATGCAATGAACGAAGGGGGCTTGAATGACCTGAACAACCTAACGATGACTCGAAATAACAAAACAAGATTCCAAACTTATACAAATTTATCACAGCAACATTAGGATATTCACTTTCACGAAATCGAGAGTTCCAATCATCCCCGAATAATCTACGAACTTACCATAACGAACATACGAATCGACAAATAAACCGAATTCGAAACCCAACGACAAGATTCAACGCGAACGAAAATAAATGATCGATATAATTTCGAATAACAATTTACGAGGAGGTATCGAAAAGGATACCCGTCTTTGGGAATATCGGAAAACGAACGGATGAACGGGCCTCGAAAACTCGAACGGTAACCTCAACGAGCGGGACCAGAGTGGCTGCTCGCGAACGGAAAAATGACTCTGTCTTCGATGAACGTACGAACTGCCGCTGAGGAAGACGTCGGTATGCTGAGCTTCGCCGGAATTAATGGCTGACCACGACAGCTATGCTTCAATGAACGCGGAATGAACGGGCGGAAGCGGGTCTGATGTATGGTCGCCCGAAAGCGGTTGAGGATCCAAAATTCCTGCCAACGGTGACTCTAACGGCTGGCGAACGGAGCTCTCGCCGGAGAAGAAGGTTCAGCGGCGGTTTTCCCCTTTTTTTATTTTATTATAAATTTTTTTATGTGAGGCTGCTATTTTTCGAGATAACTGTTATAACACAAATTGTTATTTTTTTACCGAGTACCGAATCAAGAGATTCGTTCCCCGGGTCGATCTCACTAGGAAGGCGATTCGGAATTCAATTTTGGTATCAATCACACATAAAAAAGAAAATAAATTCTAAACATACTAATCAAATAGGGGATAGAGTCATTACCAACTTAGAAATATCATACAAAAATAAACTACCTATATAAAATACGAACGAAACAAAGATGGAGAAGCTAGGGAGTCGGGGATAATTAATTCAAGATTTTTAGCACAACTGGGCAATTGATCGTTCGGTTCGGAATTGACACTCTCGCCTAAACGTCTAGCGGTTCGCCCCCAATAACTCTTCATAACAAGGGACTGAACATAGACGAGCAAGTTCGAGCACACAATACAGGCCAATTATCCAACCCCAATAACATTTCGTAACAAGGGAAAAGACAACGACAAGCATATGTTTCAATCCAGACCTATAGATTATTCAATTATGAAATCATCTACCTCATGTGAGCCTAGGTCTACGAATTTTCCCTTTTCGATTCTAAAAGTCGCCAATTAAATTAGAAAAGAATTAATCAACTAATCATATAGAATCAACAAACCCTAACTCGACTAATCAACATTCAATTATTTCTAATTGCAAGATAGAAGTGTCACTCTTTGATTATATCAATCAATCAAGCACAACTTCATCAATTACTAATCAAATTAACTCACACAAGAACGAATAAGTCAAGCCCGACAAATATAGGTTAAACAATAACAATCATTCCTTATCTCTAGCCATAGAAATTAGCTATGTAACATGAATTCAACACAATCAAGCAATTCACCCAAGATAATCATTCACATGAATTAAAGAAGATGAAAAACTTACAATTAAAATCCAATCCAATAGTTGAATCCAATTACAAGCTAAATCTCTAAATAACAAAAAGAAGAAGAAGAAAAATGGAAAAGAAAGGTGAAAAGAAGAAGAAAAATGAAGAAGAAGAAGAAGAAGAAGGAAGGAAGAAGAAAGAGGGAGTTTCGTGAGTTTTTTCGGGCTAGGGTTCGTCTCTCAGAAGGGGAGAGAATGAATGCCCCGAATCATTCAAGAAATATATACTTTTAAAACCTGTTTTCGCGACCTCCGCGGCCGCGACTTGCTCCGAGGCAGCGGGATTTTTTCGCTGAAGTTGGGACTTTGGCAGTTTTTTGTTCGCTGCGGCCGCGGTGAGAAAAAAGGGTCGCGGCCGCGGCGGAGAAAACTGGGCTGCACTGCACGACTTTACGATTTTTGCTCGTTCGGGTTCGTTTTAACTTGGAATTGAGTTCTGTTTTTTTTCTACGCGTCGCTAATGAACCCATATATCTAACTATGCAAACCCATCAAATATTTTCTTGAAAACCTGTCCTCTCAAAGCTTATGACATGCACCCCAAAAACGTGATTTGCGTTACTTTGCTATTTGAGCTCGTTGTGCTTGTCCGAGCTCAAAATTGAGTTCCGCTTCTTCCGATATGTCGCCAATGAACCCATCTTCACAACCATGATTGCCCGATCAATTTTCACTCTAATTCCATTCCTCATGGGGCTTCCGACCTGCACACCAAAAACAAAAGAAAACCGGAAAAACACACGAGAAACAAAACAAATACCAAAATAGATCAAATCACGCAATAAACTACAAAAATGAATGAAACCCAACGAAAAGACTCAATATGGGTGAAAAAGAAAGACAAAAAGATAACAAAAAACGCAACAAAAATGGGACAAACAACTACCCCACACTTAATCATTTATTCGTCCCGAACAAAAAGAAAACAAAACAAGACACGAGCATGGATACAGTGTCAAATAAGAAGAGATTCAAAATTACCAATTCAATCGCGTCGAATTCCAACAAACATACGACCATATGCCTCAAATATCGACTTGGCCATGAAATGACAAACTCTTAAAACATAGATTATCATGTATGCCTCACTCATTTTATTACATGAATAAGTGATAGGAACACTCAAAATTGGTCAATGTTCAAGTTTCAACATATGCTTGTCAATCGTTTAAATTACTTGAAAACAATCAAAGCTCAAAAACTTGCGAATCAAGAGAACTTCAAGGGTTGTAATGTGGGCTAAGGTAAAGGTATGAATATATATGGATATGTATCTCAAATAATCAATCAAAGTTTTTTGAGTAATAGACTACTCGAATGTCATCTACTCATCCAAACCAAGAAGCTAGCACACATACTGTCCATCAACATTCCACAAACAACACATAAATGCTCAGTGTAAGTTGCAACATTGTCACTTAACCTTATTATTTTTTTCTTTCTTTTTTTTTTTAGTTGGAGAGTGACTTTTTCCAAACAAGAACGAATCGAAAGGACAACATTCTGTAGGTGTAAACATTGGAGGTCATCCAAGTCTCCTACAGTAGATTCCCACGCTCATTACCCGTCAACATGAGTTGACTAGTAAGAGGAGCAGAATCCAATGGATTCGTCCTGTGAGCTCTCTTTATTTATTTTTTTCTTCTGTCAAGCAATAAATCACAACTCAAATTTCATCTCATTCAAAAACAACACCATTTTCACCCATCATCACCAAATCAGTCAACAAAATACATTCGTGTACGGCTGACAAGAAAAAGGCTCAAAGCTCAAACGGGTTTAGGATCAAAGAACAAGGCTAAAAAGAGCTAATCAAACAAAATGCCTCAATCAATTTCGCAATTTCAAACTCTAATCGATTTCTTTCAGATAAACTCAAGGAAAGTTCTAATCATTCATGAATATGACCAACAACTCACAAGAAAAAGATTAAGGGTCCAAAACTCACAAGGTAAATAAATGTCACTAAAAGCAATCAAGAAAATACTGAGGCAATGACCACACGTCTGTCATCACAACTTCCCAATCTCATCAAAAATTCATCAACAATTCATATAATTCACCAATATCACATGCTCAACAACACAAAATCCTAAAACTAGACCGGTCTACCACAGAAGCATGCAAAATCCAAATATACTCTCCCGCACTTTAAATGAGGCAATGACCTCATTGCTTCAACACAAAACATGAAGTCACATAAAAGGACCCGACAATCTCATATAATGAACCAATCCCATCAACTACCACTAGAACACAAAAGAAAATACAAGGGAAAGAATAACTCAAGAAAAATAAAAAAGAAAGGGAAAAGGGTGTGCAAACCGAAGTGCCTCGAGGAGAATAAGCATCCACGTGCAAGCCGCTCGCCTATGCTCAACCCAGAACCTCGATATTCTCCTGCTCGAGGTCGCAATCAGTACCTGCCAAGATAGACACAAAAAATATCCAAACTCCAATTATTAAAAAGATAAAATAAAAGGCACAAAGAAAGAAATATCCTACGAAAGCAGCAAATCGCTAGGGTTGCCTCCCAAGAAGCGCTTGTTTAACGTCATTAGCTTGACGAAACTTGAGGGGAACTCAACCGGGATCTAAGAAGAAGTGACAATCGTGCCATGCCTTCGTATTTCCAAGAAGTGGTAGCTCGGGCAGTGTGGCCAGAAGGCGGGCATGGTGGGTTCGGGTGGCTATGTTTTGAAGGAAATGGGTTCGGGCCCGAGCAATGCCCAATTCCAGACGTAAGAATTTTCCCACCCGATCTCTATCGTCAACCTCCGGAATGATAAGTACATCTGTGCTGCAAGTCGAACTGAATCCTTCCCTCTTCGTAACTGTAACGCCCCACTTTTATTTGATGAAAATCAGAATAAATTTTTCAAAAGTTATTTTCAAAAACAATATTTGAGGCGCTACTTATTCTCAAATCAATATTAAGTACTTATCAAATTCTCAATACTCAATCATTTATCACTCCTCATTAATCAATATTAAAACCCCAATCATCCATAATACCTTCCAAGCAATCCAATCATTGATAGTATCCTAGGGAGTACGCTCCCTATCAATAATCCATAAATCCAAAAGCAATAATAACAGTAATTAGTTTATCAGGCGGAAGCATTAATCAATTTAAAAGACCACCACTCGCATCCCTCCGCCGTGCCCGCATAAACTAACCTGCATCCATGCAGAGCAGGTGGGGATGAGCACAAAGGAAACAGTAGTGCTCACCACTATGCAATAAATGTTATTTACAATAATGGAACAGTAATCATAAATCAATAAGGTATGGTCTCAGCATGTATACGAAACATTAAACTATACCAATCTCCCATCAATAATCAATAATCAATAATCACTCTCATGTGCACACCTATATCAATAGACTACTGCCGGCTTTATATCGAATGGCCCTTGGCCTCACATCGAGTGCTCGGCCAGTAGGAGTAAATCCACCCCGATGGCCCTTGGCCTTACACGAGGATCACCAGCCAAGGCTCGCGCCCGGACTGCCAACAATAATAAAGGAGACTACCCATCGGGTACGCTCTATAGCTACGGGAATAACCGTTAGACGGCCGGTACAGCTCACATTGAAGGCTACATGTTCCACATGCATACTTTGATCATACCACAAGTAAACAATAATAACAGTAATAACATTTACGGCATAGACAATTTTTCAAAACCCACCTGGAAATCGCGGTAGAATATTGCACACAAAATCAAGTACGTAGGTCGAGGCTCGACTCCTCAAACACCTACATTTAAGCGAGATAATTTATCAATAACCTATCTCACTACTCTAATTTAATATAAAACCCACACTTAATAAAAATTAAGACTCATGGGTTTTAATCAGATTTTTCATGGACTTGGAACTCTCTCATTTTTTAAAAAGAAGACTCAGATAACCAAAATGGGAGTCTCGGGACATAAAACAATTTTTCCAATATTTTTCTCATTTGAAAATAATTTTAGAAGTGTGTTTGGCACTAAAAACAAGCTTTTGGTACACAAAACGGGTTAGAAAAACACACTGGGCTGCTGGGATACGCGCTGGGCAACCTCCCACACACGCTGGGCCGCTCCGGTTTGGGCCTGGCAATAAAGAACTGAGCCCAACAAGCTGAAGGAAAGCGCGGGCTGGGACTGGGCTTCGCGGGCCTGGAGCTGCTGACTCCAGACGGGCTGCGCGCGGGCTGAACTTGGGCCTATGGCCCGCGCGCTGGAGCAGGCTACAATAGTAAAAAAAAATAAACGAAAGGGCAGGGGTTCGCAGGGTTCGAACCCGGGACTTAAGGCACAGAATGGTGCACAAATGACCACTGCGCCATACGCCTAGTTTGGTACATTAGTTGAAATCATTTAATATTGAACTTTAAAAAAAAAAGCCTGCTATCCTTGGGCAGAAACTGAGGAAATCGAACAATAACTGAGAAAATAAAACCAAAGAAGGGGCAGAGAATCGTGACCAAAAGTTTGACAGCGATCGACTTCTTGTAACCGGGGTTCCATGTTCGACATCAGAGTTTCGAAAAATATTTTAAAACAAAAAGGGGCTTTCGTTTGAGAAAACGAAAGGACAATTATACTCTAACAACACATATACGAAAGAGACGGAGAATTTCAACGAGACTCCAAATCTTCCATTAAATCGCAACAATCAAAAACAGACTCGATTTACAAAAACGAGAGTTCCAATATGTCCATGTCAATTCACGATTCGACTCGCAATGCAACGAACATTATGAACCGAATATATATCGACTTAAACCAACGATACTCAAGTCGATGATCCCAAAAATAATCATAGAATATCAAACCCGGACAACAAATTAGGAGAGAGTTTCGATCGAAGAATACCTTTCTTCTGGAAAATAACAAGCTCGGGAAAAATCGGTCGGGACGAAATGAGACCTCGAAAGCTCGATGAACGGCTCAACGGTGAACGGCGTCAGAGCACGACCTGCTCGAAAACGGACGGTTGATGCAGTTCTGGTGGTTCGACGGCTGTTGGAGACCCCTCGCGGGACTGTCACCGGCGAACAGAGACTCGCCAAAATTTGTTGCGGGGAGCGACGGATCTGCTGCAGGGGTTTGCCGTGATAAGGTCTCGTAGTCGAATTGGAGGTTGACGGCGGCTGAGCTGAGCGGACACTGGATATCAAGCTTTGGTCGCCGGAAACAGAGAGGGGAGATAGAGTTTTTGAACGATTCTCAGGGGAATTGAACTCCTTGGCCGAGATATACGAGAAGGAGGGAGATAACGCTGGTAAATATACGCGAGAGAAGGAGATCGTGCGAGGAATTTTGCGTCTCAATCGGAACAAAAATATAAACAGAATATAAGGACGGACTCGGTCGTGCTTGGGAAGAAGAAAAGAATGAAAATGGATTTGCTCATCAGTACTAAATTGGGCCACAAAATAAATCTTCAGCTGGGCCAAAATAATACCTCCACGTTGGGCCCAAATATGTATCTCAAATTGGGCTTGAAAAATAACATGGCAAAAAGGTATAGGAATCAATCATAAAGACTAGAATTAAATCACTTCGGCCCAAAAAAATATGGAAGCAATTATTCCGAAAGTTTACGAATAACTCGACGAACGACGAATACTAAATAGAATTGCGCGACTTAATATATTATTTAGACTACATCTAATTAAATAATAATAAGTCTAAACCGGAAGATGTCGAGCAACAATACAATATAAAAAAAATAATATAAATAATAATAATATTTATATATATATATATGAAGCATTTAGACAAATAACAATAATACTTATACTTATAATAATAATAATAATAACAATAATAATGGCAATTAGACAAGCAATAATAATAATAATAATAATAATAATAATAATAATAATAATAATAATAATAATAATAATAATAATAATAATAATAATAATAATAATAATAATAATAATAATAAAGACATTTAATAATAGCAATAACCATAAATTATTCCCAAATAATCCACAATAAAACGGGGTATTACAGTAACACTGTGTAACAGCCCCGAAGACGGATGCTCCAACTCGGAGGTGGGAGAAGGGACTTGAGAATCAAGCCCATGGATCTCCTCTTCTGAAATATCATCAAGCTCATCATCATCTTCTTCGGCCTCACACATTTGCTTCATCGTGCGAGCTTGTGTATCAAGCATGAGGTGGGGGTCGTCGACTTTTGCCTGGATTGAGTTGGTATGTGCTGCAAGAATCTCTATTTTTGTGCTCAGTCGAGAACACTCGAGCTCAATCTCCATATCTCGAGTGGACTGGGCAGATATGCGAGCAAGGATGAGGTCGAGCTTCTCATCGAACAACAAAGCAGCCTCCCGAGGCTCGTCCCTATGTGTAGGTTCGCCTTGAGCGGTGGGCTCGAGAGTGACATTGGTAACTCAATCCTCTAAGGCTTGCACGTGCTCCACTAGGTTCTCGATTCTAGACTCGATATTGCTCATACGGGCAACCTGGGATGCCAAAAGAGCGAGGGCCTGATCGAACTTGGCATTGTACTCTGAGGAGTCCTCGAGGGTCTCCCATGACTGCTCAATAGGTACTGACTCCCACTGCTGCTCGTAAGGACATGACCAAGTATGGCCATAGTCCCAGGAATCGTAGTATGGAGGTGACTGATTCAGACGGGCACACCGGGCTGTGGTCTATTCTTCATGAGCTAATTGGGATGTTGCGAATTCATAAATACGGTCGAGCTTCTCGTTGAATTGGTGGGACTCATAATGTTTCTCGACTGGGGAAGGGTCCCAGTACTGCTCAGAAGGATATGGATATGGCTGGTTATAGTACCCGGTGTGATAGCTCGGCTCATTATCCCAAGATTGTGTGTGCGGTGGTGGGTAGACACAATTATAGTTCATATCTCCTGCACACCAAAATAGAACAACCACACGTAGCCACGAAAAAGAAGGAAAAAAAGAAAAAGAAAGAAACTAAAACAAAAAGAGCAAAAGAAAATCAAGGATGCACAAAAGAGAGAACAAAAATATGAAAATTACGAAAATAAGAGAAACACGAAAAATAAAATCAATACCAAAACAAAATGTCCTACTTGCCTTCCCCGGCAACGGGGCCAAATTTGTTGTAACACAAACTGTTATTTTTTTACCGTGTACCGAATCAAAATACTCGTTCCCCGGGTTGATCTCACGAGGAAGGCGGTTCGGAATTCAATTTTGGTATCAATTACACATAAAAAGAAAATAAGTTCTAAACATACTAATCAAATAGGGATAGAGTCATTACCAACTAAGAAATATCATAAAAAAATAAACTACCTATATAAAATACGAACGAAACAAAGATGGAGAAGCTAGGGAGTCGGGGATAATTAATTCAAGATTTTTAGCACAACTGGGCAATTGATCGTTCGGTTCGGAATTGACACTCTCGCCTAAACGTCTAGCGGTTCACCCCCAATAACTCTTCATAACAAGGGACTGAACATAGACGAGCAAGTTTGAGCACACAATACAGGCCAATTATCAAACCCAATAACATTTCGTAACAAGGGAAAAGACAACGACAAGCATATGTTTCAATCCAGACCCATAGATTATTCAATTATGAAATCATCTACCCCATGCGAGCCTAGGTCTACGACTTTTCCCTTTTCGGTTCTAAAAGTCACTAATTAAATCAGAAGAGAACTAATCAACTAATCATATAGAATCAACAAACCCTAACTCGACGAATCAACATTCAATTATTTCTAATTTCAAAATCAAAGTGTCACTGTTCGATTATATCAATCAATCAAGCACAAATTCATCAATTCCTAATCAAATTAACTCACACAAGAACGAACAAGTCAAGCCCGGAAAGTATACGTTAAACAAGAACAATCATTCCTTATCCCTAGCAATATAAATTAGCTATGTAACATGAATTCAACACAATCAAGCAATTCACCCAAGATAATCATTCACATGAATTAAAGAAGATGAAAAACTTACAATTAAAATCCAATACAATAGTTGAATCCAATTACAAGCTAAATCTCTAAATAATAAAAAGAAGAAGAAGAAAAATGGAAAAGAAAGGTGAAAAGAAGAAGAAAAATGAAGAAGAAGAAGAAGAAGAACACGAAGAAGAACAAGGAAGGAAGGAGAAAGAGGGAGTTTCGTGAGTTTTCTCGGGCTAGGGTTCGTCTCTCAGAAGGGGAGAGAATGAATGCCCCGAATCATTCAAGAAATATACTTTTTAAACCTGTTTTCGCGACCTCCGCGGCCGCGGGATTTTTTCGCTGAAGTTGGGACTTTGGCAGTTTTTTGTTCGCCGAGGCCGCGATGAAGAAAAGGGTCGCGGCCGCGGCGAAGAAAACTGGGTTGCACTGCACGACTTTACGATTTTTGCTCGTTCGGGTTCGTTTGAACTCGGAATTGAGTTCTATTTTTTTTACGCGTCGCTAACGAACCCCTCTGTCTGACTATGCAAACCCATCAAATATTTTCTTGAAAACCTGTCCTCCCAAATATTATGACATGCACACCAAAAATGTGATTTGCGTGACTTTGTTGTTTGAGCTCGTTCGGGCTTGTCCGAGATCAAAATTGAATTCCGCTTCTTCCTATATGTCGCCAACGAACCCATCTTCACAACCATGATATCCTGATCAATTTTAACGCTAATTTCATTTTTCATGGGGCTTCCGACATGCACACCAAAAACAAAAGAAAACCGAAAAACACACGAGAAACAAAACAAATATTAAAATAGATCAAATCACGCAATAAACTACAAAAATGAATGAAACCCAACGAAAAGACTCAATATGGGGGGAAAAAGAAAGACAAAAAGATAACATAAAATGCAACAAAAATAGGACAAACAATAACAAAGAGAGATAGATGGACTATAAAGAGACGGAAGAGGGGAGAACGTGTGAGTTGCCCGCGGGAAGATCGCACCTGATTTTCGAACGTAAAGATAAGATGACTCGGTTGCAGCGGATAATAGAGCGAAGAAGATGAATCTATTCGGGTTTTGCACGTGGAAAAAAAAATAGGGCAGCAGACTTTTGGTTTTCATGGGCCAAGAAGAGAAAAAAAAAAGGAAATTTGGGCTTAAGCATTTATTCAATTTGGGCTGCGAAATATAATTCAATTAGGCCACAATTTAACTCAAATTAGGCCAGAAGCAATTTACTCCGGATGATACATATACATATTACACGCCATAATTATTTATTTAATTATAATATAATATTTAGACAATTAGTATTAATAATAGTAATATTACTAATAACATCAAACAATAGCAAATTTATATTTAACAACAATAGTAATAATAATACAAATAATTATTATAATAATAATTAAGACAATTAGTAATAGCAATAATCAGTAACTATTCCCAAATAATCCACAATAAAACGGGGTATTACACTGTGCGTCAGGTGGTAGCGGTGGTGGGTGGCTGCTACTCGCACTCCAGCGGGTATCCCATTGGTCGAATCGAGTATCCCATGTGTTCCACTTCTGTTACTGTTGCTCCTCCCAGGTGTCCCATCAGTTTTCATGGGCCGTTCAATGCGCTTCGTTGTTTTGCATGAACTCGTTCCACCTCCTTGTCTGATCCGCCCAACGCTCGTCATTTGTCTCTAAGAAAGACACTCAACGGGCCTCGTTCTGCTCTGTGTAGGCCGTCCAACGGGCATCACTGTGCTCTATGTATGACTTGAGCCGCACATTGTGCGATGACTCCATAGAGTGGATGGCCCTATTCTGCTTGTCATTCTGAGTCTAGTACTCGTCGTTCCGAGCCTGGAACGTGGAGAACCAAACGGGAGCCTGCTGTGAAAATGCGCTCGGACGATCATCCATTGCCGGAGGAGGTTGATAAGTATCGTGATCGGGTTGTGCCTCGGCCTCTGAGTCCTCACCGTCTCTGGCATGAGAGGCCGCTCGGGCTGGACGACAGATGTACCGACTTCCGGCTGGGACTGGTCCTCCGGTATAGATAAACCCTTGTCCCTCAAATAGTTCTTGTAGCTATCCCGCTTGTGGACTGGGAGCGGAGTGGTGTCATCTATGAGGAAGTCATGTGAAAGATCTTTCCTGGTAATATATTTGGCAGACATTTTTGGTTCATCAATCTGAACACCGAAGTACTCGGCCAGCTGTGCCACCACATGGCCTAAGATTGGACCACGCCTAGAGTCGTTTCGCACATAGAATAGTGACACCTTCAGCTACTGCAGCATGCTAACTGGTTTGCCTTGTGAGATCGACCACAAAATGAATACATGTTGCTTGCTTACCTTATTCGACTCCTTCTTGCCAAAGATCATGTGGGATAAGCATTTATGGATCCCCACACAAGCTAAATCACTGATTAAACCTGAGGACGGTCCGACATTCTTATACTTCTCGCATGGGGAAATGGTCGCCCAATGCGGGTCGACTTTCCACCCCAAGGGACTGTGACATGTCCAGATTGAGGGCTTGAACTTGTAAATATCGCACAACACCTTGTCGATTATTTTGTACTCCGTTCCCTCAAGTCAAGCAGTGAGGTACTTTCCATTTTTGTGCCTAACGACTGTGCTGAAAAAATCGAGAGTCAAACCCCGGTAAGTATATACATCCATATCCTAGAATTCCTCGAGGTCGAGCAACTTGATGTAGCGGTCGATATCTTAACCGATCTCAAGCTCGTCATTGAAGTAGTTCCAATCGATTATGCGGGGATATTGAAGAGGCTTGGAGGCGAGCCGTTGATATGCCGTCGCTTCATCCATTGACACGACCTCAAAGGGAATGTTGTGTTGTTATGCCAAGGACTGAGGCGCGACTGTCGGGACGGGGTTGGAGCTCATGGAGGCCGCCACTTTGTACTTTGAAGCTGCGGGGTCCTTTTTCTTCGATGCGGCTAAGGATTTGACCATGATTGTTGGTTCGGGAAAATTGTCAAACACGTGGCGTGCGGTTTGGAGCGTGAGAACGGTTTGAACAATTCAAGGTGATTCGAGCTCGGAGTAGGCCTCCTCACGCCACAATACTCAACAATTTGCAATAAGAAGAAGCTTTCGGTACCTCTCGATTGAGTTCCGTGAGTTAGGGTTGTAGGCTTTTCGGATGAACGATGAATTCCCACATTAAGACATTGCTTGAGGATTGTTATGGGAGAGTGACGCCGGAGATAGTCAGAAGAGGGTCGCTGGAGTGATTTGAATTGGTCGGAGATGGAACTTGCGTTTCGAGCTAGGGTTGGAGAGGCTTCAGTGTGCCTGAATTCGAACGTGAAAACGGCTGGAGAGGGGTCGCCGATTGTTTTTGGACAGAGGTAGTTGCTGGAGTGAGTCAGATAGTCAGAGTTTAGAGTGAGGATCGCCGGGATTTCTGTTCAAAAATTTGGTCGCGAGAGAGAGGTTTTGTTTGCTGAGGATGAGGAAATAAGACTACTGCTCGATCCGCCCTTTTCTTTTAGGTATCAGTTGTTAGCTTCGCTAAGAAAGGATAGCAGTGCTAAGCCTCCTTAGCTGCTGCCCTCTGCCCTCGTTAACCAGCATAAGCGGCGCTATCCTCGAGTGCCTTAGCGGCGCTAAAGAGCCTTAGCGCCGATAGTATCTTCTACTTCTCTATTTTTTTTATTTTTTTATATTATATAAATAATAAAAAAAAGAAAAATAAGTATACAAAAAGTACAAAAATGCTCGGTTTAAAGCCGGGAGCTTGGCACACTTCTCAATCAAGGATACGGGGGGTCGCCGAGACTGATGGTCTCGACATAACGCTTTCCAAATTCTCTTTCGAAATAAGTCTTTATTTTTTGTCCATTCACAACAAATAACTCGCCATTCGCGGGATTGCGAAGTCGAATGGCTCCGAGTGATAGCACCTCATCTATGATATATGGTCCGCTCCACCTTAATTTGAGCTTCCTCGGAAAGAGACGAAGGCGAGAATTGAACAAGAGTACCTTCATGCTGGGCACAAGATGTTTCTAGACTAGAGTAGAATCATGAAGCCTCTTTGTCTTTTCCTTGTAAATTTTGGAGTTCTCGTAGGCTTCGTCCTCGATTATTCGAGCTCCGAGAGTTGCAACATCCTCTCTTTCCCGACAGCTTCAAAATCAAAATTCATTCGTTTTATCGCCAAGAATGCCTTGTGCTCGATCTCGACTGGAAGGTGGCACGCCTTTCCATAGACAAGCCAGAATGGGCTCATGTCCAAAACTCCCTTGAATGTTGTCCTTTGGGCCCAAAGTGCATAATTAAGGCGACTAGACCAATTCTTTCTGGACGAGTTCACTGTCTTCTCAAGAATGCTCTTGATTTGCTTGTTGCTAGTTTCTGCCTGGCCCGAAGTCTGAGGATGATAAGGGGTGGCCACCTTATGAGAAATCCCGTACTTCTTCATCAATTTCTCAAAAACACGGTTGCAAAAATGTTTTCCCCTGTCACTCACAATCAGAAATGAAGTAACAAATATAGAGAAGTCATCCATAACTACCTGTAAGTAATCCTCGAGTATGTCAGAGAAAACGGAGAACATGCACTGTTGGAAGGTCCTGGGTGCATTGCATAGGCCGAAGTGCATCCGTCTGAAAGAAAATGTGTCGAATAGGCACGTGAATGTCGTCTTGGGCTGATCCTTCAGAGCTATAGTCACTTGGTAGTAGCCTGAGAGTCCATCTAGGAAGCAGCAGAACTAGTGGCTCGAGAGACGGTCGAGGATCTGATCGATAAACGACAATGGAAAGTGGTCTTTCTTTGTCACGGCGTTGAGTAACCGGAAATCAATACACATTCTCAACCCAGTAGTGATGCGGGTGGGGACCATCTCCTTCTTCTCATTCTCTATCACCGTGATGCCCCCTTCTTCGGCACCAGATGGATGGGGCTGACCCATTCACTGTCTGCTACCGGATAAATGAGCCCCTCTACGTAGAGTTTAAGTACCTACTTCTTCACAGCCTCCATCATGTTCGGGTTGAGCCGCCGCTGGCTATCCTGAAATGGTTTGGCACCCTCTTATAAGATGATCTGGTGCATGCTCGTGAAAGGGCTGATCCCCTTTATGTCGCCGAGGATCCAACCAATAGCCTTCTGCTTCTTCTTAAGTACCTCAATTAGCTTATTCTCCTCTTCCTGGTTGAGCTCGGCAAAGATGATAACCGACTTTTTCTTCTCGTCATCGAGGAATACATATTTGAGGTGACGAGGTAGTTCTTTAAGCTCTAATGTGGGTAGAGTCAGTTTTTCGGGCTCGTTGGCTACAAATAGCTCAATGGTCGGCACTTCTTCCTCGTCGAGGTCGGGCCTAGACCTCTCTTCCAAGTTTAGAATAACCATCTCCTCGACAGGGATCACTTATATCAACGAACGCACACTCCTCCACAAAGTTAACCGAAGATGTAGATGTGGCATCTCTGATGGAGATAAATACGGGCTCGCCTAAGACCGTCATGTTTAAGGTCCCGTTCTTCACATCAATGAGCGTGTTAGTGGTGGCCATGAATGGTCGGCCCAGAAGGATGGTATGGTCTTTCCCATTCTCATGTACGTCCCCCACATCAAGAACAATAAAGTCCACCGGGACTATGAGCTTCCTTACTCGAACAAGAACATCTTCCACCACTCTCTTGGGGTATCAGATCAAACGGTCGGAAAGCTGCAAGCACATACGAATGGGTCTCAAGACTCCGAGACCGAGCCGCTGGAAGATAGAAAAAGGCATGAGATGGATTCCAGCTCTGAGGTCAAGCATCCCTATAGCCTCATTTCTGTTCCCGAGGGCTATTTTAATCACGAAACCTCTGGGTCTCGTTCCTTCTTTGGAAGATTGTGCTCCACAGCACTAGCAGCTTCATAAACCACCACTTTCTTCCCATCTCCAAATTTCCTCTTCTTTGTCACAAAGTCCTTAAAGAACTTCACGCACGATGCCATATTCTTGACCACTTCTAGGAGTGGCAAGTTGACATTGACTTTCGAGAGCATGTTGTAAAGGTCTCGTAATTGATGTTCCTACTTCTCATCTTGAAGTCTGCTCGGAAAAGGGATGCGTGGCTTGTACGGGTATGGGGACTTGTGTAGCATAGATCCCTTTGTAGGCTTTCCTGAATCGGCCTCTGTGCTTTTCTCAATATTCTCCTCTATTTCGTTGGGATGGTCGGTCGGCTTAGGGTCATCCGGTTTGGGCATTTTTACTTTGTTGTCCACTTCCTTCCTGCTCCTTAGCACTGTGATTGCTTTGGCTTGTTTAGGCTGGTTTGGAAGCTTCCCCTTGTCTGACTTGATTTCCATGTTCCCAACTCTCGTGGCAAGCTTGCCCACTTGCATCTCGAGACGCTTAATCGATGAGTCCTGGTTCGTGATAATATGAAGGATCTTGTCCAACTTATCATCTTGGTTCGACGAACTCGACCTGGCCCCTTGTGCTTGCACTCCACCCATTGGGTCAAGGTTTCCGCTGCATGAAGTTGGGACGGGGTGGTTGGAGAGTGTCCGAGTTGTTTGACTATGAGAAAGCGGGATGATTCCGCCATCCCGGGTTGTACGTGTTGGAGAATCGGTTGTTGGATTGCCGGTTCTGATATCCCTGTAGGGCGTTGACGTCTGCATAATGTTCTCCAAAATCCTAGTCGAATGCTGATGGACACACCTTAGATCTATGCCCCTGAACTCCACATGCCCTCCATGTATCTACCGCCATGGTTGGCACTAGCTGGCTTCCTACTGCATTCATTACCCGCATTTGCTCTGTGAGCTCGGCTATTTGATTGGCCATCATGTCTTGAGTGGAAGACACTTCACTGAAACGACCCTCTTTTCTCGATTGCTCTTTTGAGATGATTTAGAACTCATCGTCTCAAAGATGACCATCATCTCTTCAACCGCCTTTGCCCCAATATCCCCACCAGCTATATTTTCCACCATGTACTGATGATTCTGATAGAGAGAGTCATAAGAATTGTTCATCAGGAGAGCCGGTGTGAAGTTGTGGTGTGGGTATTGTCTTTGAATATCTTTGAAACGTTCCCATGCCTCATGGAGTGGCTCGTTTGGTTGTTAGGCATAAGAGATAATTTGTGACCGTAGCTCATGAGTCTTCTGACGGGAGTAGTATCTCCCAATGAACTTAGAATACACTTGCTCCCAAGTGGTAAGAGATTCCGGATCAAGTGTCATGAGCCAAGCCTTAGCCCGATCATTAAGTGTCTATGGGAAACATCGCATCTTCAGCTGATCCTCATTCAGCCCGTGGAGTGGAAAGGTTTGGAGCACATTGTAGAACTCCCGTATAAAGTGGAGCAGGTCTCCGTTAGGTAGGTCGTGGAAGGATGGAAGTTGGTTGTAGTGGATCATTTTGAGCTTGGAGTTTCGAGCTGCTGTCCCCAGCCGGATGCAAGAAGTCAATGGCCCAATTACCGGTTGAGCTAACTGACGAAGAAGATACCTAGGAGGATTATTGACCTCCTCCTCTTGCTCGTTTCGGGCCATGTCTTCTTGGCTATCTGACGCAGAAGATTCTGAAGCAAGATTGGCTAACAATTCACGCAGGTCCTGATGGATGGATTCGTTGTTTGGAATGACTACACGACCACTTCTGGTATGCATAAACACAAACAACAAAAACGTCACGGGCAACAGATATATAAGAAAAAAGAACAAGGAAAAAAACAAACAAGTAAACACAAAAACTAGACAAAGAAAACGAAACAAAAAGAAACACGAAAAACAAGAAATCACCAAAATAAGAGAAACACTGAAAATAAGATGAATAGGCGCACAAAATAAGTCATAAACCTTCTTCGACAATGACACCAATTTGTTGAAAGTATTTTCACTGGAGTTAAATCAAATGATTCAAACACCGGGTCGTCTCTCAAAGAAGGTTGGCTGGATAATTTTGCACGTGTATTCAATAACACAAAAAGAGAAAACAAGTCCTAAACACTCTAATTCGATTGTTTTTCACTTCAACTAACAGCTAATAATTCACAAACTCGTAATTCGAAGATTCGATAGCAAAGAAATAAACTTGATTATAGAAGAGTTAGGGAGTCGGGGAAAATAGTTTTTGGTTCTTTACTCAAGTACCGGGCAATCAATTGGTCGGTTAAAGTGTTTGAATCGCCTACTCGTATGGAGGTTCACCTTCAATAACTCTTTGTAACAAGAAGGTGAACATAAATGAGCAACTCATCAAATCCACCAACACATAGACAATACAATAATGAACAAGTCTATTCCAAACGAGCATAAATCGACCGGCGTCTCCCCTCTCGGTTCAAAACATCGATTAATTAGGTTAGAATGGTGATCAATCAACTAACCCTAGAATTCGCACAACTCGCATAGGTTGAGCAATTACCAAACACGTAATCAAAAATTAACTGAAACAATCATCCCCTACCCCTAACTTACGGAATTAGCCATTCATTGCAAGTTCAACACGAGAATATACATCAACCCAAGCAAACATCATCATATCAAAATAAGAAAAGGAGTGCTTACGATTAATAGTGAATCCAATGTCGAAAGAACAACGAGCAAACTGAATCCAAAACTAGAAAAGGAGTTTTCTACTCTCCAAATCCAATCCCAAGTGAAAATCCGAGAGAAAATATGTTTTTCAGTGAAAAGACAAAGAAAACAATGTCTGGAATACTATAAAACAGAGCTTAGCGGCGCTAACCCTCCTTAGCACCGCTAACCAACTGACCTTAGCGGCGCTAAGATGCCTTAGCGCCGCTAACCCTCTTAGCTGCAGCTCTCTGGGCTCGTTAAGCTATGAAACGCCACTAACCAACTGACCTTAGTGGCGCTATGATGTCTTAGCGGTAGTAGGTCCTAGACAACAACAAAATGTTAACATCCCGGGCTCGCGTGCTCGGCTAGCGTCCCTCAGGTCTTGCCCAAGCTGAAAACTCGATCCTCGCTTGTTAGGGTCCGACAAAATGATACTCTAACAGCACACTTATCCTCCCGTCTGAATGCTTACCAACTGATCAACCTAAAACCTGGAATCGCACCACCGAAAAAAAACACGAGAAACAGGGAAAAATTGGAAGGAAAATGAAGAAAAAATGAAACACACTAAATAACACTAAAACCTCAAATAGTTCTTGTAGCTATCCCGGTTGTGGACTGGGAGCGAAGTGGTGTCATCTATGAGGCAGTCATGCGAGAGATCTTTCCTGGTAATATATTTGGCAGGCATTTTTGGTTCATCAATCTGAACCCCGAAGTACTCGGCCAGTTGTGCCACCACATGGCCCAAGGTTGGACCACGCCTATGTTGGGTTCGATATACCGTACGGAACAGAGTTTACAGCGGAATTTAAAATTTTATAAGTATTTATCTTATAAATACTTATTCCGTACATAAGTATAACGATATTACGAATAAGCATCATTTAAAATCTAGTAACTTTTACTAATTTTGATTTGATATATAATTTATAAAATTACCTTTGTTCTTGAACTCCTTCAAAACTGTCGATGTATGAGGAAATCAATTCCCGGTTTGGTAACGATCACTTCTTGTGGTTACTCACTTTAGGAATCCAAATGTCTTCCCTCTAATCGTATCCACCTTTTGAAGTCCGGTTCCTGACAATAGTTCCTTTGCTAGTAGGAACTACTCGGTTTTATTCAATAAGTATAGAATATATTTATTAATAAGGAAATTTTTCAAGAACACTTTCTTGTATTATCACTCAACTCTTTGAATGAATTTTCTCTTGGAAGAACTTTGATCAAAACTTAGCAATTTATATGCAAACATTTTGCACCTATTTATACTAAACATTTTAGCATAAAATAATCAATATTTTATATATTTTATTTTAAATAAAATCAGATTTTATTTAAATAATCATACCAAATATTGACTTTTAATTAATAATATGATTGGTTTATAACCACCATCAATCATTATTATTGTATTAATAAAAATAAGATTAATTATGTGGATTAGTTAACAACTCCTAACCACCATAATTAATTTATTCTTATTATTATTTAATCTTCAATCATATTAAAGATAAATAATAAAATAATAATTCTTGAAAACATTTTTCAAGACTTTATTATTTTAATCTATTCTTCCATTTCCTTATTTAATAATCTTATTATTATTTGGATTTGAAATTTAAAATCCAATTTTAAATTCCAACTATTAATTAGTAATTCTATTAATTACTAAATTAATATCCAAAATTCAATTAATCAATCTAATTGATTAATTTAATATATTCCTTTAATTGATATCTAATCAAATTAGATTTGTCAATTAATTCTAACTCTTTAGAAATACTATTTGAATTTTACCTTCATTCAAAAATTGGTGTGACCTTTTAGGTTCACAATTAATACTAGTAGTGGGTTTACAACTCTTTGTAATTTGAGTTATTCATATTAACTCTTATTCTTGAATTAACTCATTAATTCAAGAACCCACATATCATGGGAACATCTAGCAAGTAGCATGAATCTAGTATTAAGTGAATAGCGAGTAAACCTATTTTGATTACAAGTTCATACATGTAAAATCCTTTCGACATCCAATTTCCCGATTAAATCTTTGGGTATGATTTTGTCGAAACCCAAATTGATTTAATAACTATAATTCCATTTCAAGTTTAGTAATTCGTTTATGAATCTCTATTCATCCCGCCTTGGCCAAGGACTTTGAATTACTAACTATGAAACACATAGGAAATTCACTTATCTTCATAAGTGTCGAATCCTTTGTTGGCCACTAACAAACTTCCATACATATTAACATAATACCCAAAACATCCCTTTATACGATTGTGCTAGCAACCAAAAGGATAAATCAAAGTAGAATGTAATATGCACAAAGTTACCATTGTGCCTCAAGTCTAAGGACCAATCATGTACTATTGTAACATGAAAATACTTATTCGACAAGACAAATCTTTCATTAAGTATTTTCATACGGTCATGTTCAGTGAACTTATTCTCTAACAAGCACTCACATATATGTACTTGCGTCCCACGCTAATGTTGATGGAATGCAACATTCTTGTCCAACAAACATACATACTATGTGCAATTCTTTTATGGATTATTCGATATCCCATCTCGAAACATCCATCGAATTGGAACTTTATTTAAGATCACTGCTTTCAAGGTATGTTCCATGATCACCATCTCTATGCGCAACCATACCTTATAACATATGTGATCTAGGGATTTTATCTTAAGTGCAATTATATGATAAATGCTTACTCTTAAGATAAAGTAATGCCTTTTAATTAATATAATTCCAATAGATTGTATTTACAAGTAGAATACGTCCAATCTGATTGGAACGCCGGGTATACTACTCCAACAGCCTAGAGTCGTTTCGCACATCGAAGAATGACTCCTTCAGATACTGCAGCATGCTAACTGGTATGCCTTGTGAGATCGACCACAAAATGAATACATGTTGCTTGCTTACCTTATTCAACTCCTTCTTGCCAAAGATCATGTGGGATATGTATTTATGGATCCCCACACGAGCTAAATCACTGATTAAACCTGAAGACGGTCTGACATTCTTATACTTCTTGCATGGGGAAATGGTCGCCCAATGCGGGTCGACTTTCTACCCCATGGGACTGTGATGTGGACCGATTGAGGGCTTGAACTTGTAAATATCGCACAACACCTTGTTGATTATTTTTTACTCCGTGCCCTCAATTCAAGCAGTGAGGTACTTTCCATTTTTGTGCCTAGCGACTATGCTGAAAAACTCGAGAGTCAAACCCCGGTAAGTATATACATCCATATCCTCGAATTCCTCGAGGTCGAGCATTAAAACTTGATGTAGTGGTCAATATCTTCACCGATCTCGAGCTCGTCATTGAAGTAGTTCCAATCGATTATGCGGGGATTTGGAAGAGGCTTGGAGGCGAGCTGTTGATATGTCGTGGCTTCGTCCATTGACACGACCTCAAAGAGAATGTTGTGTTGTTATGCCAAGGACAGAGGCGAGGCTGCCGGGACGGGGTTGGAGCTTGTGGAGGCCACCACTTTGGACTTTGAAGCTGCGGAGGCCTTTTTCGTCGATGCGGCTAAGGATTCGACCATGATTGTTGGTTCGGGAAAATTGTCAAACACGTGGCGTGCGGTTTGGAGCGTAAGAACGGTTTGAACAATTGAAGATGATTCGAGCTCGGAGTAAGCCTCCTCACGCCACAATACTCAACAATTTGCAATAACAAGAAGCTTTCATTACCTCTCAATTGAGTTTCCGTCGTATTGAACAAGTTCCGTGAGTTAGGGTTGTAGGCTTTTCGGATGAACGATGAATTCCCGTATTAAGATGTTGTTTGAGGATTGTTATGGGAGAGTGACACCGGAGATGGTCAGAAGATGGTCGCTGGAGTGATTTGAATTGGTCGGAGATGGAACTTGCATTTTAAGCTAGGGTTGGAGAGGTTTCGGTGTGCCTGAATTCGAACGTGAAAACGGCCGGAGAAGGGTCGCCGATTGTTTTTGGACATAGGTAGTTGTCGGAGTGTGTCGGATAGTCGGAGTTGAGAGTGAGGATCGCCAGGATTTCGGTTCGAAAATTTGGTCGCGAAAGAGAGGTTTTGTTTGCTGAGGATGAGAAAATAAGACTACTGCTCGATCCGCCCTTTTCTTTTAGGTATCAAGTGTTAGCGCTGCTAAGGGAGGATAGAAGTGCTAAGCCTCCTTAGCTGCTACCCTCTGCCCTCGTTAACCAGCATAAGCGGCGCTATCCTCAAGCGCCTTAGCGGCGCTAAAGAGCCTTAGCGCCGCTAGTATCTGCTACTTCTCTATTTTTTTTTTATATTCTATAAATAATAAAAAAAAAGAAAAATAAGTATACGAAAAGTACAAAAATGCTCGATTTAAAGCCGGTAGCTTGGCACACTTCTCAATCAAGGATACGGGGGGTCGCCAAGACTGATGGTCTCGACATGATGCTTTCCAAATTCTCTTTCAAAATAAGTCTTTACTCTTTGTCCATTCACAACAAATAACTCGCCATTCGCGGGATTGTGAAGTCGAATGGCTCCGAGTGATAGCACCTCATCTATGATATATGGTCCGCTCCACCTTAATTTGAGCTTCCTCGGAAAGAGACGAAGGCGGGAATTGAACAAGAGTACCTTCATGCTGGGCACAAGATGTTTCCAGACGAGAGTAGCATCATGAAGCCTCTTTGTTTTTTCCTTGTAAATTTTGGAGTTCTCGTAGGCTTCGTCCTCGATTATTCGAGCTCCGAGAGTTGCAACATCCTCTCTTTTCCGGCAGCATCAAGATCAAAATTCATTCATTTTATCGCCCAGAATGCCTTGTGCTCGATCTCAACTGGAAGGTGGCACGCCTTTCCATAGACAAGCCAGAACGGGCTCATCTCCAAAACTCCCTTGAATGTTGTCCTTTGGGCACAACGTGCATCATTAAGGCGACTAGACCAATTCTTTATGGACGAGTTCACCGTTTTCTCAAGAATGATCTTGATTTGCTTGTTGCTAGTTTCTGCCTGGCCCGAAGTCTGAGGATGATAAGGGGTGGCCACCTTATGAGAAATCCCGTACTTGTTCATCAATTTCTCAATAACTCGGTTGCAAAAATGTTTGCCCCCGTCACTCACAATAGCCCGTGGGAATCCAAACCTGTTCAAAATATTTCATCACAAAAACTTAATAACCACATTAGCATCACAGCCCGTGTGGGGATAGCCTCGACCCACTTGGACACGTAATCTACAGCAAGGAGAATGTACTCAAAGCCAAAAGTCTTGGGAAACGGTCCCATGAAATCAATGCCCCATACATCAAAAATCTCAACTTGCATATTATTGACAAGGGGCATTTCATTTCTAAGACCAATGTTCCCAATTCTTTGACATCGGTCACAAGATTTGCAAAAAAATGATCATCTTTAAAAAGAGTCGGCCAGAATAAACCTTATTGGAGAACTTTAAAGGCGGCCTTTCGACCTCCAAACTGTCGTCCACAATGAAGCTCGTGGCAAAAGTTAAGGACATACAATTGCTCTTCTTCGGGCACACACCTCCGAAGAATATCATCCTTTCCCAAATTGAAAAGGAATGGGTCATCCCAAAAGTAGCTCCTGCACATCAACACAAAACGCTTCCTCTATTGGGAAGAGAGGTTAGACAACAAAACTCCATCTGATAAGTCATTCACTATGTGTGCATACCATGGAACATTAGTCACTTCACTCGCATACTTTTATGGAAAATCATCATTATATCCAACATTCTCATGCAATGAAAGAGAAGGATCAGGCGGAACAATGCGAGACAAGTGATCAGCAACAATATTTTCACAGTCCTTCCTATCACAAATTTCTACATCAAACTCTTGTAACAATAAAATCCACCGAATAAGCTTAGGTTTCGACTGAGTTTTACTCAAAGATACCTAAGAGCCGCATGATCAGAATGTACAATTACTTTAGATCCCAAGATGTGGGACCTAAATTTTTCAAGAGAAAACACAACAGCTAAAAGCTCTTTTTCGGTGGTAGTATAGTTCAGTTGGGCACCGTTCAAAGTCAAACAAGCATAATAAATTACACGAAGTAACTTATCAACTCGTTGGCCCAATACAACTCCAACAGCAAGGTTAGATGCATCACACATAATCTCAAAAGGCAAAGACCTATCACGAGCAATAACAATGGGTGCAGTCACAAGCTTATTTTTGAAAATATCAAAAGCATCAACACATGCATTATCAAACACGAATGTCACATCATTGGCAAACAAGTGACATAACGGCTGGCTAATTTTTGAAAAATCTTATAAATATTGTAACACCCCGACTTACCATATCATCAGAGTACGCGATTTTTCGTAATTTTCTGAATAAATAAGTAAAATACTTATTTTGCGAAAACTGATTCGGGGGCTACCGTGAAAAACTTGATTTTTCTGAAAATCGTTTAAAAATTTAAACTGATACATAAAACGGTCATAATGTCTTATCCGACTAATGTCGGAGCAAAGTCTGATAATAAGTACTGAAAAATTTTTAGCAGAAACATAGCGTGGTTCAACATAAAATACAAAAATCATAAATGTCCTGAACAGCTCGCCCGCTCACTCCTCGTCCCCGACCCTGCGACCTGAAAAACAT
>CACSLK010027816.1:2822337-2840930 GCA_902706635.1 Striga hermonthica | reverse complement strand
AATAACTGAAAATACTTAACTCCGAAAAATAATATCGGAACTGAATTATTATTATATTGATTAAAGTTGGGATATTACATTAGTGGCGCTAAGATGCCTTAGCGGCGGTAGGTCCTGGACAACATCAAAATGTTGACATCCCGGGCTCGCGTGCTCGGCTAGCGTCCCTCAGGTCTTGCCCAAGCTAAATATTCGATCTTCGCTTGTTCGGGTCTGACAAAATGATACTCTAACAACACACTTCTCCTCTCATCTGAATGCTTATCAACCGATCAACCTAAAACCTAGAATCGAACCACCGAAAAAAAACACGAGAAACAGGGAAAAATAGGAAGGAAAATGAAGAAAACACGAAACACACTAAATAACACTAAAACATAAGAAACGACTCGGAGGACCAGAAAATCCTAAGAAATTACTTAAAACGGGAGAAACAACACACAAAATACCAACGAAAATAGCAAAAAAAATGGGACAAACAGTATCGAGCGAGAATCTTGATGGTACCATTCGAGCCTCCCCTTTCTTATGACTAGAGGTGTGGTATACCTTAGTTCGGGGTATAGAATGGAATCGCCGTCGCGCGTTGTTAGCCCTTGTGGAGTCTCGATCGAGTCGAGGACCTAGCCTAACGGTTGGCCTTACTATTGGAGTTTTTTGTGCTGCACGACACGTTGTACACCTCGACTGGAGGAGATATGTACACCTCGAGTTTAGGGGTTGTGTGCAGGTTCTCGTAGCTTGTAATAGACTTTAACGGGCTGTGTTATGGGCAAAACCTAACCTATGAGAATGTATCGATGGTCGTGGTTGGACGGAGGGCCCACTAGTCGAGGAACAGGTTATGGTACATGTCAAAGTCTAAGAGGAGCCGTGTCTGTGAGGGTGATGCGACTCGGCAGAGCGAGGATGAGTTATGGGAGTAGTATCTCAACCTCGGAGTTTCTGACTCCTTCGGGTATGTGGCCTTGTAAGTTGTCTGTTCTCGTGGGATTTCTGAGGACGAAAATCTTTTAAGGAGGGTAGATTGTAGCGCCCATTTGTCCCGGAATTATTTGGTATTATTTATTTATTTATTTTATTTCGTTCGATATTATTTAATTCGTGCTCGATATTATTTTATTCATGCTTGATTAATATTTTATTCGATCGAACTGAGTCGAGCCGTTGAACCGCACCATGCCCAAGCCATACCTTGGCCGCCCCATGCACCTTTTAGATGATCTTGCATTTTAAATTCAAATTTAAGTTAGTAACCCCCATATCCCTTAATACTCGCCTTTATTCCATGCATTTATCATATCTGTATTGGAGAGGTTACAAATTAAGACTTAAAAGAAGGTAGACCCCATCTTTGCTCTCTCACTTTTTTCTCACTCGTCCCTCACTGTCTCTTTCACTCTCTCGCACTTAAAATTCAGAACTTCACTGTAACACTCCACTTTGCTTTTAAAGAAATTTCGGACTTCCCAAAAATCAGTTAATAAGTTTTCGAACTCATTTTCGAAAACATGGGTGTTATTCAAACATTTAACATCAACCAAGTCATATCTGGTTGCTCGGGGATTCATTACTCGATTTTTCACATGGTTTTCATTAACCGGATTTTCAACATAAGTTATTCAGCTCAACACCATAGCATGAAATAACCAAACACATGATAACCGATTTTCAAAACAGGTTCATCAAAATATCCCAACAATCCAACATACTCAAACATGAGTTTTCAAAACTGATAAGTCGAAAATATATGTTTCTATTATGGTAAAATTTGGATTATGTGTTAGATATTTGTGCTTAACTGACGTGTTTTCGACTTTATCACGTGTCTTCGAGTAGAAACTACCTTTGTTGATATTTTGGTGCAGTTAGATCGCATGTGCTCGACTTGTTGCACATATAACCAACATGGCATGTGCTGATATTTGTATAACATGGCCATGTCAAGTACAAGCGGAGGTGCACAGCTCATCAGTTTTTAACATGGGCCAGTTAACACTAAGCCCAATAGGATTATTAAAGGACCAACGATAATTAAAGATGAGGGGAGCTTTTGAAAACCTAGACTGGACGTAACAGGAGCCGCAAGGAACAGACAGAAGGATTTTCACGGATCATCAACCTTAAAATTATTCACTTCTCTTTTCTCTATTTTTTCATATATACTTTTGCTAGACTTTATGGAAGCCCTGTGCGGCTAGTTTTCTTTTGCTTCGGTTGAGCACGATTGAAACCCCGAACTTAATACTGTGAGATCTAATTAGTTTTTATCTATTAATTCATATTTCATATTGATTGTTTTGTGTGTTTATGTTTATGATTTTGTGTTAGGATTATAGCTTGATCAACTATTGTCTTATTCGCTTAATCTATTGCTTGGTAGATATTGAGTCGGATTAGATGATTTATCTATCGTAAGAAGCAACTGAGTGTGGTAATTGACCGGATTTAGGCGTTATCATTCTTAGGCAAAATAATTATACAAGTTAGCATTTAACGGATTAGTTATTTGTTGCTTGTGTTGTCGGGCTCTACTTCTTAATGCTATTGCTAGGATAATTTTGCACGATGTTGGGAATTGCCTAGTAATAAGGGTTGTGTAGGAGGATTTATTTTGCATGACCAATTTAGGAGTCAGAATTCATTATTCAACGGCATCTACGTATTTATGAATTGATAATATTTGCATCAAGGATCAGTAGAATAATTCGGGGTGGAAATCAGTTCAACCGGAGCACTTTACCTATATATTCATCTTCATCTTGCTGTTACTTTTGGGTCTTTTATTTAATAATCTTTTTCCAATACCTTCTTCGTTTTTTTGTTAATTAGATAATTAGGATTATAAATCAATTCTCCCCCATTTTAATCACATAATTACAGTCATTTAATTAAATTATTCCCCGTGGATACGATCCTTGCTCACACTACTACATATTTTTAAGTAAGGTTAATTTGGGTGCCTACGACAGCACGACCAAATTTTGGCGCCGTTGCCGGGGAATTATTTTAATTAAATCTTTGATTGTGTGATATTATTGTTATTATTAGTATTTTATTTTTATTTATTATTGTGTCTCTTGTCTTTTCTTTGCTATCTTTTACTTCTCTAACAGCTTGGTCAGTTTGATTTATATTTTCTTGACAGTTGATGATCGGGACGCGTTCCAGTGTTTCCAAAGATATTCAATTTGACCCAAAAATTGAGAAAACAGCTAAGAGATTGAGAAAAGAAGCAAGGAGGAGGGCAACCCCTATAGACATCGAAGAGGGCACACTTACCAGCTTGTTCGAGATTAACAGTGATTCGGAAGAAGACTTGGAAGAAAGGGACTTGAACGTGGTCCAGATGGCGAATGCGAATAGAACATTAAAGGAGCTGGCAACTCCTAATTTAGATATTCAGCCTCTTTGCATTACTTTTCCTGCTATAGATGATAACATTACATTTGAATTGAAATCTGGGCTAATCCATTATTTACCTTCGTTTTATGGTCATGCAGGCGAGGATCCATACAAGCACTTGAAGGAGCTTCACTTGGTTTGCACGAGCATGAAACCAACAGGTATTACAGAAGAACAAATCAAGTTGCGAGCCTTCCCCTTTTCATTGAAGGATGCGGCTAAGGATTGGCTTTACTACCTTCCGTCGGGCTCGATTGAAACATGGGAGGTAATGGAACGACTTTTCCTGGAGAGATACTTTCCAGCATCCCGAGCTGCCAACATACGTAAGGAGATATGCGGGGTGCGACAATTACATGGGGAGAACTTGTACGAGTATTGGGAGCGTTTCAAGAAATTGTGCGCAAGCTGCCCGCAACATCAAATTAGCGAGCAACTACTGATCCAATATTTCTACGAGGGCCTGGCATTGATGGATAGGAACATGGTTGATGCTGCAAGTGGTGGAGCTCTTGTTGACAAGACACCGGCCGAAGCGAGTCGTATAATTGCTACCATGGCAGCAAACTCACAACAATTTGGCACCCGTAACGATGTGACACTTAAAGCGGGGACAGGAGCAAATAACTCTGTTGTAGAGGAAAATCTTATGGAACTGACAACTTTGGTGAAACAATTTTCTGTTGGAGGAATGAAGCCTGTGAAGCCTTGTCGACTATGTGCCACCACCAATCATGATACCGACTCTTGTCCCGTGATAGAGAATGAAATCGAGGCACATGCGAATGCAGTCAGTACAAATGGGAACTTTCCCAGGAAGCAACAATATGATCCATACTCGAGTACATATAATTCCGGTTGGCGCGATCACCCAAACTTGAGGTACGGGAACTCATTTTACCAGCAGCCTGGCCCGAACCATGGTGGGAGTTTCCAGCAACATCCCCCTCAATTATTTCGTAGACAAGCACCACCCGAGCAGCCCCCAAGTGCTGATTCTGGCACCTCTCTAGAAGACATTGTGAAGCAACTAGCCTCCAGTACTCTCCAGTTTCAAAAGGAAACAAAGGTGAGCATCCAGACCCTTGAAACTCAAGTAAGTCAGCTCGCGACCTCTGTGAATCGTTTGGAGGCACAAGTTCGTGGAAAACTCCCTTCTCAACCTGAGGTAAACCCTAAGAATGTGAGTTCCATGATCTTAATAAGTGGAAAAGAGTTGGAGCAGATAAAGGAGAAGTCTCACGAGCAGCAGTTGGAAGCAGCAGGTTTGGGCAACCAACATGGCCATGTCACTGACCATGTTCATAGTACAACTGAACTGGAGAAAGAAACTGAACTGGGAGCTGAAGAGAGGAGCAAGAAGGCTAAGAAGAAGCTGACCAATTCCGAGTATAAGCCTGAACCACCTTTTCCACAGGCATGGGTTCGACATGAGAAAGACGGGCCTATCCGAGATATTTATGAGACGTTTTGAAGATGCGAGGTGAACATCCCGTTGCTAGATGCCATCAAGCAAGTGCCCCGCTATGCAAAATTTTTGAAGGAGTTGTGTACTGTCAAGCGCAAACAACAACTCAAACGCCATGAGAAAGTTAAGGTAAGTGAGAATGTCTCCGCTGTTTTACAACGGAAGCTTCCCACGAAATGTAAGGACCCAGGTATGTTCTCGATTCCTTGTGTCATTGGTGGAATTCATTTTGAAAGAGCTATGTTTGACTTGGGAGCTTCTATTAATGTAATGCCATATGCAATTTATAGTTCTTTGAAGCTCGGACCTTTAAGTCCAACAGGAGTTGTCATTCAATTGGCGGACAGGTCCAATGTGTTTCCGAAGGGTTTGGTCGAGGACGTGCTTGTTCAAGTTAAAGACTTGGTTTTTCCAGCAGATTTTTATGTTCTTGATATGGAGAATAACAATGCTACTGCTCCTATTTTACTTGGAAGACCTTTTCTAAAAACGTCTAAGACCATGATTGATGTGCATAATGGAATTCTTAGCATGGAATCTGATGATCAATTAATTAAATTTAATATATATAATTCTATGAAGTATCCTGGTGATGATGAATCTGTACTATCTGTTGACTTGGTTGATAATTTGGCTCAGGAAATTTTGTCACTTTCAGAGGATAATACCGTGGGCGACACCATCAGGACTTTAGCAGACAACTCATTACTTAGCATTGCCCCAGGTCAAGCCAATGAATTGGAGAATCACATGATCATGGATGATGGCTTAGAGACCAATGGTAAAGGTGAGTCTAGTGGTATTAGTTCTTTCGATACTAATGAAAAATCCCCACCCTCCATTTTGCAGACACCGATCAAGGAACTGAAGCCGTTGGCCGACCATGTCAAGTATGTATTCCTGGGAAAGGAAAACACACCTCCAGTGATTATTTCGAGTAAGCTTACCAAATCTCAAGAAGACGAGCTCGTGAAAGTTCTCAAGTCACACAAGCAAGCGTTGGGGTGGACTATCTCGGACATAAAAGGAATAAGCCCCTCGATTTGCACGCATCACATTTTATGGGAAACGAGTGCTGAACCTGTTCGTCAACCCCAACATCGCTTGAATCCGGTGGTGTTGGATGTCGTGAAAGCTAAGGTCCTGAAGCTTCTGGAGATGAGTGCAAGTGGCGAGCATAAGAAACTACGAACTCAAGAACTGGAAGAGATGAGAAACGAGGCCGATGAGAGCGCTAAGATGTACAAGGAGAAGACGAAGGCTTTTCATGATAAGATGATTTCGAGAAAGCAGTTCATAGTTGGGCAAAAAGTTCTCCTGTACCAGTCCCATCTTTGGTTGTTCCCAAGGAAGCTACGAACAAAAGGGGAAGGACATTTTGAAGTCACCAAGGTCTGTACGCATGGGTCAATTCAGATTCGAAGTCCGTCAAGCTCGAAGGCTTTTGTAGTCAATGAACATCGACTTAAGCCATATCACGAGAATTTTCAGCTTGAGCATGAAGAAAGAATGGGCCCCCAGGACTCCGTTTATTCTGAATAAATCGAGAGCTTCGTGTCGAGCCAACGACGATAAAAAAAGGCGCTTTTTGGGAGGCAACCCAATTTTTATTTTTATTTTTATGTTAGATTTTGTTTTTTATTTTATTTTGTTAGTCTTTGTTTTGATATTTTTCTAGTTTTGTTTAGGGCTTGAAGTAATTTTAAGGTAGACTTTATGGAAGCCCTGTGCGGCTAGTTTTCTTTTGCTTCGGTTGAGCACGATTGAAACCCCAAACTTAATACTGTGAGATCTAATTAGTTTTTATCTATTAATTCATATTTCGTATTGATTGTTTTGTGTGTTTATGTTTATGATTTTGTGTTAGGATTATAGCCTGATCAACTATTGTCTTATTCGCTTAATCTATTGCTTGGTAGATATTGAGTCGGATTAGATGATTTATCTATCGTAAGAAGCAACTGAGTGTGGTAATTGACCGGATTTAGGCGTTATCATTCTTAAGCAAAATAATTATACAAGTTAGCATTTAACGGATTAGTTATTTGTTGCTTGTGTTGTCGGGCTCTACTTCTTAATGCTATTGCTAGGATAATTTTGCACGATGTTGGGAATTGCCTAGTAATAAGGGTTGTGTAGGAGGATTTATTTTGCATGACCAATTTAGGAGTCAGAATTCATTATTCAACGGCATCTACGTATTTATGAATTGATAATATTTGCATCAAGGATCAGTAGAATAATTCGGGGTGGAAATCAGTTCAACCGGAGCACTTTACCTATATATTCATCTTCATCTTGCTGTTACTTTTGGGTCTTTTATTTAATAATCTTTTTCCAATACCTTCTTCATTTTTTTGTTAATTAGATAATTAGGATTATAAATCAATTCTCCCCCATTTTAATCACATAATTACAGTCATTTAATTAAATTATTCCCCGTGGATACGATCCTTGCTCACACTACTACATATTTTTAAGTAAGGTTAATTTGGGTGCCTACGACAGCACGACCAAAAACGTTTATCATGTTTTAACCCAAAACAAGGTTTCAAAGACAAACATTTATTCATGAGAGGAAGCACAAATAAGCACAGTCAATAACCGACCCACTCGTCTTTCCTCGTCACTCGACACCTGCTTAACCTGTATCCGTGAAGAGCAGGTGGGAGTGAGTACAAAATAAAATGTAGTGCTCACTACTATGCACATATATAACAATAACATGTTAAGATGGTATGGTCGCAACATGAATACAAGATAATCACATCATGTCTCATCTCCTATAAAAACCACAACAAACCACATTAATCCTGTGCACATCTATCGCTAGCAGCAGAACGAGGATTCATTACCCGAAGGCGGGAGTACATGCCACGCTACGGACACGGCCTTCTATATGGGCTTACGTACCTCACAAGGGCACGGCCATATCAGGACTTAAGGAGACTTTCCTCACAAGGGCAATCGTATCATATCGACGGGGACAACCGTACTGACGGCCATAATATCTCACAACGATAGACTACTGATATAGCCACACTGTCGTATTACGGTTCGTATCATTACGGTTCAGAGATTACCGAGTCGACTTACGCAAAGTCGACTCTGCCCGTAGATTCTTCATGATATCTACGGTCAAGGATCCCGACACTCGTCTAAGTCGAGTTCCACATGTCGGCTAGCATAAGTTGATTTCTTCCAGGACGACGATCAAACGTATCAGGATCTACTAACGGTTGAATATGACCCAGTCGACTCGAGTCAATATCTCAAGTCGACTGAAGAGGTCTTGAAGCTCATAAGACCTCGACGAGTCTAGTACACTTCAATATGTCGAAGGGAAGTTGTTAAAGATAAGGAGGAAACTGCCCAATATAAGGAAGAATCTAGATGCTGACTAGGAGGTGGACGGAATGCGAACCGACCAGGGTATTTTGGACATCTCCACTAAGTCGGCCAGGGCATTTTGGGGACTTCAGGTAAATGTTCTACTTCTATATAAAGAAGCTGAGGTAACTCCCAAAACCCTAACCCCCATTCATTTACATTCTCCCCCATTACTGCTGCTGTTGCTCCCCCAGAGCAGCTCTCTTTTCATCCTTTTCATGCACTGACTTGAGCGTCGGAGGCTCTACGCCGGAAATCCCTCCAGCGTTGAGATCTTGTAGGTTGGTTCCGAGCACACGGGCCATCAGGGTCGCGTATGGGGGAAGAAACACCTATCACTCCACCCGGAGTCAAGATCCCAGTGCTCACTCAAGGGGAGGCTAGTCACGTGAGGGACACGAGTGGAGGAGTGGACGGTCATTCATCAACTGAAATAAGGCCGCCACCTGAGTCGAGGAACAAACCCTAACCATGACGAGAAGCGAGATGCAGAGAATGATCGCGGAGGCAGTAGTGGCCCAACTCAAACAGACACAGTTTGAGCAACCCAAAATCGATCGACCAAGGGTCGAGCAACCTCAAACCGAACAGCCTCCCCCGGAGCACGAGCAGCAGGCCCAATCCCATGAAAGACAGAATAAGAGGGCGGAAGAGGAGGAGTCTTCCGTCAGAACTGTCAATCCACAAGCAAGGAACGATACTCTCGAGCAGTTGCTAGCTCAAGTGCGAGATCTGCAGGCTCAAGTCGAGGGGAGAAAAATTGGGGGCTCAAGAGGACACCCCTTTTCGCAACATATCCTAGACGCCGACTTGCCGCAGGGGTTCAGAGAGCTTAACATTTGGTATGATGGCTCGACTGATCCCTCCCGACACCTAAGGAGTTTTGAAAACATGGCAGTACTGCACCTCTATAACAACCCTGTTCAATGTCGAGCGTTCCTGACGACTCTGCGAGGACCTGCGCAAGATTGGTTTCATCAATTGCCCCCGGGAGCTGTCAGGGACTTTGGGGGATTTAGCTCAAGTTTTCTAAATCAATTTGCAAGTATGAAGGCCCAAGAGAAATCTTATCTCACTCTAATTGGCATGCAACAAAAGGAAGGAGAATCATTGAGAGATTATGTGGCGAGATATACGCGGGCATGTATCGACGTCCCTTCAGCTACTGAAGAAATCAAGTCGGGTGGACTCACTAGGGGACTCCTCCCAGGATTATGCAGAAACTCCTTGACAAAGAGACCTGAGATGTCGTTCGATGAGGTTTTAGGAAGGTGTGCCAAGTACATGAATGTCGAGGAAGCCGAAGTCGATTTCTTACAAGCGGCTAAAGCAAAAACTGAATTCCGGGAGGAGAAGAAAGATAAAAAGCTAATCACAACGGTAGAAAAGAAAGGATCCCCAAAGTCAGAAAGGGAGAGGCGATTAAGGGGATGGAGGACAACTCAATATACCCCTCTGCTAGCCTCGACTGCAAGGATATTGGAGGTAATGGAGAAAGAAATTCGCGAAAGTGTAATCAGGTGGCCACGGACGAGAAAAGATAGGCCGACAAAGCCCAAAAGCGATTTGTATTGTCTATTCCACAAGGATTACGGGCATAATACCGACGAATGTCGACACCTGAAGAATGAGATTGAATGACTAATCAAAGCAGGCCATCTAAAGGAGTTCGTTTATAAGGATCGAGATCGAACCAGTTGGCGAAGGGAGTGAAGCAAGAGCCCTCGCAAGAGAGCGAGGACACCCGACAAGGAGGAGCTCCCCCAGAAAAGAGGAATAATTCATATGATATTTGGAGGGCTGACTGATGAAGACTCAACCCGAGCCCGAAAAGCGTATGCTCGAGGCCGCCACGGAAAAATTGAAGTACAACAGGTGGAGAAAAACGGTCCAGTGATGAATTTTTGGCCAACAGATATGGGGGAGGTTGAAAGACCTCATAATGACGCTCTAATGATTACTGCTCAAATATCAGGCTATGAAGTGTAGAGGGTATTCGTCGACACGGGAAGCTCTGTGAATGTGATCTTTTACAACTGCCTCAAATGGATGGAACTCGACATCGAGCTTACGCCCCTACACACCTCACTTTTGGGACTTTTAATGGCTCGGAAGTAGCACCCCTGGGAGAAACCACGCTCGCTGTCGTCCTTGGGTAAGGTAATTTGAGAAAAGTAAAGATGGTACGATTTGTCGTAGTCGACGTCGAGTCGGCTTATAATGTGATTCTAGGAAGGCCAGCGCTCAACGCATTCTAAGAAGTGGTGTCGACCTATCACATGAAGCTGAAGTTCCCCGTTAAAGACAAGGTAGGGGAGGCCCGAGGAGACCAAAGGCTGTCAAGAACCTGTTACCAGATAGCAGTAAGAACCAACCAACGAGCGGAAGTAAGTGAAGGAAAAAATCCGATGTCGAGTGAAAAGAGACAAAGGGAGAGCGACCATGAGCCGCACGGAGAGTTGATGGAAATTCAAATCGGGGAAAGAGAGGAGCAGACCACCAAAGTCAGGAGAGAGTTGGAAGACGAATTGCGTGAACAGTTAGTGGGACTGTTGAAAGAATTCAGAGACATATTTGCCTTTTCCCCAGAAGAATTAACGAGAATCGATCCTGATGTCATGGAGCATAAACTTAATGTCGACCCCAAAAAAGCCAGTGTAGCAGCAACTTAGGCATCATGGGGCAGATATCGATAAAGCAATTGAAATCGAGGTAATTAAGTTACTAAGAGCGAAGCATATCAAAGAAATTCAATTCCCTGAATGGATATCGAACACAGTGATGGTAAGAAAGGCGCTGAACAATTGGCGTATGTGCATTGACTTTCGCGATCTGAATTTAGCATGCCCAAAGGACCACTACCCTTTGCCAAGAATCGACCAGCTGGTCGATTCCACGGCTGGCTACCAATTGCTAAGTATGATGGACGCATCCCAGGGATATCATCAGATTCCGCTTGCTCCTGAGGATCAAAGCAAAGTCAGTTTCGTGACGAGCAAGGGGACATATTGCTATGTCGTCATGCCTTTTGGGCTTAAAAACGTAGGGGCAACGTACCAAAGGTTAATGGATCGAATGTTTAAATCACAGATTGGGCGAAATATGGAAGTTTACGTGGACGATATCCTGGTGAAGAGTAGGTCCTCGATCTCGCATGTGGAGGATTTAACGGAAACATTTAAGACTCTTAGAACATTTGGGATGAAGCTAAACCCAAGTAAGTGCGCTTTTAGAGTAAAGGCAGGACGGTTTCTGGGATATGTCGTAACGGAGAGGGGCATCGAAGTGAACAAGGAAAAGGTAAAGGCTATACTCGACATGGCCGCGCCTAGAAATATCAGAGAAGTACAAGTTTTGACGGGTCGAATTGCCGGTCTAAGCAGATTCATTGCTCGAGCGGCGGAGAAACGTTTTCCATTTTTCAAGTTGCTTAAAAAAAATCTTTCCAATGGAGTGATGAGGCGCAAATAGCATTCGAAAAACTGAAAGAATTTCTGAGCGAATTGCCGCTATTAACGAAACCAGAACAAGGTGACGAACTGGTGCTTTACATTTCAGTTGGAATGTTTTCTTTGAGTTCCGTTTTATTGCGAGAGGCAGTAGGATCCCAACAACCGATTTATTACACAAGTCGGGTGCTGCAGGGAGCGGAAACGAGGTATTCCGAAGTCGAAAAAGCCGCTCTGACATTGGTGATAACAGCCAGAAAACTGAGGCCTTATTTTCTGAACCACGTGATAATAGTGAGGACAAACTTCTAACTGGGTGAGACGCTGGGACGACCTACCGTCTCGGGTCGACTCATGAAATGGACAGTCGAGCTGAGCGAATACTCCATCAAATACGAGCCAAGATGTGCCATAAAAGCTAAAGCCCTAGCAGATTTCATACAGGAGGGAACTAAAAGAGACGAAAAGAAGTGGATAATGCATGTCGATGGATCTTTAGCGGCCAAGGGGTCAGGTCTAGGTGTTGTCCTGGTATCCCCCGAGGGCGAACAGCTCGATTTCGCTATACGAATGGGCTTCAAGGCCTCAAATAACGAAGCGGAGCATGAGGCACTGATCAAAGGGATTCAACTCGCAATAGGGGGTGGAGCAACAAAAATCGTGGCCCACTCCGACTCACAGCTTGTTGTGTGCCAAGTAATGGGGAACAGTGAAATAAAAGAAGGTAGAATGCAGAAGTATGCCGAGGAAGTTCAAATCTTGGTGCAAGGTTTGGAGAAGTTCGAGTTGAACCAAATCCCTCGAGAAGAGAACAAACGAGCCGACTGGCTCGCTAAGATAGCCAGCTCAAATGAGGGGAAAATGGGAAGCCACATTACCACCATGAGTCTGCAAAAAAGTATCCTGGGAGAAGCTATGGAAGTCGAGGAAAAAGAAGATTAAAAGATGTAGATTCGCGAGCTTTTGCAAAGAAAAATACCAACCGAAGATAAGCAGGAAGCCGAAAAAGCCGCTCGATACCTAAGTAAATATTTAGAAACTGAAGGAGTGTTATACAAGAGGTCGTATGTCGGACCCCATTTAAGATGCCTTTCTGAAGACGAGGGGAATTATGTCTTACGGGAAGTTCACGAAGGATGCTGCGGGGCTCACGTCGGGTCTCGGGCTTTAGCAGGGAAAGTTCTGCGGGCTGGTTATTATTGGCCGAAAATCAGGAGAATGGCCGAGCAGATAGTACAAAGATGCGAAAGATGCCAACGTCACGGTCCGATCCCTCATATCCCTGCTGAGACCATGACGACAATCAGTTGCCCGATCCCCTTTTCTCAATGGGGAATCGATTTGGTGGGGCCCTTGCCAATGGGGACCGGACAAAGAAAATTTCTGGTAGTCGCAGTCGACTACTTCACCAAATGGGTCGAAGCTGAACCGCTAGCAAAAATTACCGAGGAGAAAATGATCCAGTTCATGTTCAACAACATCCGCTGTCGATTCGGAATCCCGAAGATATTGATTTCAGACAACGGAACTCAGTTTCAAGGCAAGCGAATCCAGGCATGGTGCCTTGAAATGGGGATCAAGCAGAGATTCGCCTCAGTTGCTCATCCTCAGGCTAACGGGCAAGTCGAGGTCATAAATAGAACCATCCTACGGGGGCTAAAGAAGCGATTGGAGAAGGCATCGGGAGCTTGGATCGACGAGCTGACCACTGTTCTATGGGCATACCGAACTACGCCGAGAAGCTCGACATGCCAATCACCATTCAGCATGGTGTATGGAATGGATGCCCTCCTGCCAGTAGAAATTTCACTAAGTTCGCATAGATCGACATACTTTGAGCAGGAAAGAAACGAGGAAATGACCAAAGAAGCCCTCGATTTGATTGAAGATGGACGGGAAGAGGCCTGGTTGCGATCGATTGAATATAAGCAAAGGATGCGCGCAGCATTTGACAAGAATGTTCGAGCCAGGCGATTCCAAATGGGAGATCTCGTCCTCAAGCGTGCAGACGTCCTCAAACATGTCGGGAAGTTAGAGGCTAACTGGGAAGGACCTTACACAATCACAAAAGTTCTCGAAAGAGGAGCATACGAGTTGGAGGGCAGGGAAGGTCGCCAATAGCCCCGATCTTTGCATTTGATCCATCTTAAACGCTTTTACGCCTAAGGCTGAGTCCAGGGCCTCTTTTTGTGCTGAAAAATGTTTGAATTATATCCAGTAATGAAATGAATATTTAGTTTGATTATTGAATTATCTTTTTCATTTTACCATGGTTATCTGCACAAAAGTCGACTTAAACAACTACAAATTTGTATGCCTCGAGCGAAACCTCGGCAAGGCTATAAAGCCCACGACTACAAAAGTCAACTTAAACAACTACAAAGTTGTATGCCTCGAGCAAAATCTCGACAAGGCTATAAAGCCCACGACTACAAAAGTCAACTTAAAAAACTACAAAGTCGTATGCCTCGAGCAAAATCTCGGCAAGGCTATAAAGCCCACGACTACAAAAGTCGACTTGAGCAACTACAAAGTTGTATGCCTCGAGCAAAATCTCGGCAAGGCTATAAAGCCCACGACTAAAAAAGTCGACTTAAACAACTACAAAGTTGTATGCCTCGAGCGAAACCTCGACAAGACTATAAAGCCCACGACTACAAAAGTTGACTTAAAAAACTACAAAGTTGCATGCCTCGAGCGAGATCTCATCAAGGCTATAAGGCCCATGACTATAAAATCATTTTAATTACAAAGTGTGTCAAAAAATGAAGTGTCGACTATGAAGTTATAAGTTCAGTCTCGATGAATTCATGATTACAAAGTTGCGGGTACATGACAACTCAAGCAAAAATAAAATGAAAATTAATATTCAAAATAGGTTCATTACAAGAGTCGCCTCGACCTTTACAATCTAAAGAACCAGGTCGAGACGAGAACAAACAGTAAAAATAAACGACAGAAAAGAAAGTCACAGAAAACAAAAGGTGACAAGCCCAAAGATACAACTCTAAGAACCAGCATATTCGTCGCTCCCCTCGATGATGGTCACTACCCGACCTTCTTCATGATTGGGCCCGTCAGACTAGATTGGAGAATTCAAGGGAGCCTTCAGCTGATAAGAGAGCCTGGCATCTCGGATAGTCTTTGCCTCGAGACCAGACCACCATGGGTAGTCGTTCGGAAGGGATAGATCACCTTCGTAACCATCAGGGTCGGGAAGCGCACGCTTCATCGCCTCGCGGTCGAGTTTCCCAGCAAACTCAGATCCCGCCACCACAGCCTCCCATGCGTCAAAAGCATGGTCGAAATATTGGACGGTGGCAGGGCAAAGCTTGTCGAGAAACTCAGGAGAGTTGCACAAAGCCTTGACGACTTCCTTACGGTAGGCCTCGAAAAAGGCGGAGCCTATACCAGTCCGTAAGAATGACTTTCGGCCATGCACAATGCCGATGTCCACCTCGTATATGTTCCCCTCCCGAGCTTTTTTGAGATCGGCCTGGAGCTTCTCGTTGTCGTGCTGAGCCATGGCTTTGTCGGCCTTTAGCTTGTCGACTAAAGCCTTGGACCCCTCCAGCTCTTTCTTCAGCTGGGCAATTTCTCTAAGTTGCGCCTCGCATCTGTCCTCCAGGGCCTTAGTAGAGGAAGTGGGGGCTTTGGTACCCGCCTCGAGGCCAGGTAGAGCGGCCGCTAAGAACTACACAAAGAAACAAATAATGAAGAAACGCAAAAACACACAAACATGAACGTTTGACTAAGAACAAAGCACATACCCGAGTAAGGCATTGAGTGGCATAACAAGAACGTTCGTAGTCATTCCCCTCGACACGAGCCTTGTCGTCCTCGGAGAGCAGAGAGTGAAGGTATTTTGCCACCTTATGCGGCTCTGGATGATTCCAAAGCCGAGACGGCATCTTGACCAATACATCCTTATAGGTGACGGCAGAAGCAGCGCTCTTTTCAACGACCTTTCCTTTGCCCTTTTCGATCTTACGACGCTTAAGGTCGTCGGGAAGAAGAGAAGATGTTCTTGTGTCTTGAGGCCTCTTGCGGCTGCTAGGCCCCGAGGCCTTCGACGCTTGGTGGCAGAAGCCGACTTCGAGCCAGATCCGCCGGGGGAGGAGGAGCGGACCCACCTACCGACGGCACAATCGGTTGCCTCTTTTTTATTTCAAAGCGCTTGAGTGCTTGAACTGAAACAAATACAAATAATCAAACAAGACTGAAAGAAAATAGAAATCGAACTCGACAGTATGAGAAACGTCACAACTTACGGGGATCATCGAGCCGAGAGATATCGTCATACAGAACGATTCGAGCGTGATTAACTAACTCATGATCTTTTACTATGCGTCGAGCACTATAAGTGCACTTATTCAACTCCTCTAAAAGCCTTTCAAAGTTCTTGGATCGAGACCGTTTATTCTGTTTAACCTTAGTGCTTATCCCATTATTTGCATAAGGATAAGCACCGACGGGAGGGCGAATGAACATGAATTTGGACTTCCATTCCGTGATATTGGAGGAAGGTCATCAAGAAACGTGACCTCGGAACGGCGAATTAAACAATGGGCTCCCTTTTTGAAGTCGATAACCATAGCAGTAATGAAAAAAGTCGGATGAAAAAAAACGGAGGATTATACGAGAAACAACAATAAAGGCTATCATAATGCAGAGCGCATTTGGAGAAAACTGATTTATTGGGATACTGTACAGATCACTTATTTCCAAAAGTTCGACTTGGATTGGAAAGCTGAGACCGAAAATAACTTGGTCAACAAAAAAGGATAGCGACCCGGTGGAGGACAAGCGAAGTCGCTGTCAGGGCCCGGGACAACCAACTACCAATTGGAGGGAAGCCCGCTAAATCGCCTTAAGTTCTCTACCTGAGCCACAGAGACATGATAAAAAGGGTTTAAAGTGGCCAATCTGGCCAAAACGCAGGCTACTGATACAATCTTTCGAGGATCGAGGGGAGTAACTAATGATACATGTACAGAACTGGTGCTATATACAAGAATATATCTAATAACCTACGGGGAATACCTTGAAGAATCAAGTCGAGACGAGGAGAATTTCCCCGGGGACTCCTTGAGACCTCTACCAGACCACCGTCTAATAGCACCTGATCATACTCAGCCCAGTCGACCTTCGGGGTCGAAGTACGCGATGAAGAGGGCGAAACGTTAACCATCTTATAACCAGTAATATCGATGGAGCTTGAGTCAGATCAGTCAAGGCCCCTGTTGATCAATCTGTCGAGTGTATCAGTCGAAGAGCTGGAATTTGAAACTAGAAGAAAAAGAAAACAAAATCAAAGATCAGGCATGACGAAACAAAATCAAGCAAAGCACAGTCGACTCACTTAAGTGGACGAAAATACGAAAGAGGGAGAACATGGTATGGTGTGATTCGATGGAAACATGACGGTAAGTCGACATGAAAACAACTCGAGGAAAGTACAAGAAGAAAGAAAATGGGTGTCGATAAGAATCGACGTAACAAAAGCCGACAAGTGGTTACACGCTAACAGCTAACCAAAATGGAGAGTGTGCACACAAGATCCAACATAAAAACTTCAAGAAAAGGTCGAAGAACACGAAGAACATGAAAGTCATAGGGGCTCAGAAAAACCCAGAAACCCAGAAAATAAAAAAAAGGAAAGAATAGAGTGGCGGGCAGAGTAAAGCACTTACCAATATTACTCATGACGGTCTGAAAGGTGATTGAGATCCCGGAACGATGGAAAAAATCACCGGAGAAGAAAGCTTGGGTCTCTAGATCGCCGGAGTTGCAGAAGAAACTGGGAAGAAGTAAAAAGTGTTTAAAGAAGAAATTCAATCATATTTATAGAAAAATAAGATAGATGTCAGCCGTTAGTTTGATGAGAAACCAACGACCGTGATGAGGTAGAAAATACGAGGAGTCAGCGGCTGACGGGACGCGCGTCACTCAAAGGATTTGAAATTCAAAATTTCGAAAAAAGAGAAAGAGTCCGTGTCAGATTTATCTTGAAAAGATAGTCATTAATGGAGAGGATCCGACCCAAATAGCAAGGCATGACAAGCAGCCAGAGAAAGTCAGATATCCCAGAGACGGGAAGAAGTGACGGTCGACCCCTCTTCACATCGACTGCATCACTATTACCAGAATATATCAAATTTTCCAAAACGGCTATATAGCCGGCTCAATCCGAAAAAAAACAAAAAACGAAGAATGATCACACACGGCCGCAGGGTCGACTTCGACCAGCTCGCAAGAAGGGTTGGGAGAAGACGACTCGAAAAAATTAGTACAACAGCTATGAAGCAGTTGAAATTGTTGCTCGACTTCGACCAGCTCGCAAGAAGGGTTGGGAGAAGACGACTCGAAAAAATTAGTACAACAGCTATGAAGCTGTTGAAATTGTTGCTCGACTTCGACCAGCTCGCAAGAAGGGTTGGGAGAAGAAGACTCGAAAAAATTAGTACAACAACTATGAAGCTGTTGAAATTGTTGCTCGACTTCGACCAGCTCGCAAGAAGGATTGGGAGAAGACGACTCGAAAAAATTAGTAAATTAGCTATGAAGTTGCCGAAATTGTTGCTCAACTTCGACCAGCTCGCAAGAAGGGTTGGGAGAAGACGACTCGAAAGAATTAGTTCAACAGCTATGAAGCTGTCGAATTAGTTGCTCGACTTCGACCAACTCGCAAAGAAGGGTTGAGAGAAGACAGTAAGACGAAATAAGAGAACCAAACAATTAAATGAAAAAGCTACAGCTACGAGAAGACGACGATATAAAAGCAGCACAATAAACATTTATATTAGAAGAAAATGCATTACATCTGAAACCATCCCAACCTTTACATGGAGAAAATAAGATGAGATGGTAAAATAAAAAAA
>CACSLK010027816.1:2786771-2799608 GCA_902706635.1 Striga hermonthica | reverse complement strand
AAGGCCGTTAGTGCGTGTTTACATACAGTGTCGGAGAGAAGGCCATTAGAGCGTCTTGAAGTCACAGTATCTAGGAGAAGGCCGTAGTGCGTCTGTTAGATACATCTATCGTTGATAAACGAAGGCCCTGAGTGCGCCGTTTGTTCACACCCAACGTATAAATAACAACACCGATCAGCGGGTTCATTCATCACGGCGCTAGCGCGCAGGCGTGCGCGACAAGCAAGGGGTGCGAACACGCACTGGCGAAGTCGGCAGCCCTAGTCCTCGAGGACTAAGGCGAGGGCGCGCGGGCGGTGCTGAGTGAGGTGGCCGAACGTGCGGAAAGAATAAGAGAGAAAGATTACTTGGTGTGCAAGCCAAGCTATTAGTTTCCATCCAGCTTTATGATGTCTAGCTTAATTAGGATTTGTAATATTTATTGCTTTAATTATTTCCCTAGGTAGATTAGGACTAGATATATTTTGTGCCTATATAAAGGCCCTTCCCCATGTTATTTTTTATGCTCAAATTTATTAATAAAAATCTGAACTTCTGTTCAAACACTTTGTCTTAAATTTCTTCTTTATTTCTACTACAATTTTATTCGTTTAGAGGGGTGCGGTGTGTGAACCTCTAGGCAACTATCGGCGATTCAAGGCAATGGTTTGTGGCTTATCGGCAGTCGGGACACGCGATCCTCATCAAGCGCACAGTCCGTCCGCGTGCGACAGGCGCCAGTAGCGCCCCGTGAGTGTAGGCAGCGCCTAGTAGCGCCTAGCCCGCCTCGCCGCACGCGGGTACACCAGTCAACCAGTCGTGCCCAGATGCATACTAGGGTGTCCCAGCGCTTGCCGGTGCGCCCCAGCAGCGCGCCAGCGTGCACAGTCGGCCTCGGTCCGTGCCTAGAAGCACGCCCGAGTGCCCTGTGCCATCAGGGTCGATCGGCAGCGCCCGTGTGGCACCAGCCGCGCCAGTGCGCGTGAGCAGTGTTTGGCCAGCGTGCCTAGTCGCCTGTCTGTGGTGTTTAGCAGTGCCCGGCAGTGCCCAGACGCGCATGTGACGGGCCAGCAATGCCCGGTAGCATTCAGTGCGCGCGCCCGTGAGTCTAGTCGCCATCGGCCATGCCAGCAACACCCGATGGACGTCAACTGCGTACAAGCCAGCTGATGCAGAAGTGGCTAGGCAGATCAAGAATGCCGCAAGTCACGCTTATCATGCACGCAAAAGGCTGGCACGGGCTACGGGCGAGACGCAAGCCCTGGACGATAATGCGGGAGAGGCGCACGAAAATGGTAAGCATGAGGGAACACAAGCAACGAGCGTAGCGGATGCGGGCAGCGGAGGCAACCTGCATGACGGGGCCGCTTGATGAAGATCGTGTGTTTCGATTGCCGATAAGCCACAAATCCGCACCTTGAATCACCGATAGGTGTTTCTCTAGCCACAACCGCGCCTATTGAAACAAATAAAATTGCAATAGAATTTTGGTGAAAAACTAAAGAAAAGTGTTTGAACAAAAGTTCTCGATTTCTAATAATTCTTGGATGATGAAAAATAACATGGGGAAGGGGCCTTTGTATAGGCACAAAATACGTCTAATCCTATTCTACCTAGGGAACTAATAAAGCAATAAAATATTAAGAATTTTAAACAATCTAGAAATCATGGAGCAATAAGGAAACTAAATATCTAAGGGATCTTGAACCTTGTCTTACACTCCAAGCAAATCGACTTGCACTCCAAGCAAAAGACTTCCTAGCCGCCCTAGCCATCCGCAAGGTAAAAACACATGTTTGTATTTGAGAAAGAATATCAAGGGCTGAGTCTTGTCATTCGCAAGGTAAAAACCCATGTTTGTCATTCGCAAGGTAAAAACCCATGTCCCCGAAATGAGCTCAGGAATGAATATTATGTCAAGCCCTGCAGGCGGATGTGTTATCCAGCACAATGATTAAGGATCTGAGTGGTACTATTTTCAGAAATGAATAAGAAAGTTGATTAATTATTTGGTCAGTAATTTAATTAATCAACGGACGTTATGTCTTAAACATTGGGAGATAAATCGATCAATTGGATTAATATATTTAATCAGTGAAAACGAATTAATTGTAATTTAGAGCTAAATGGGGAGAGCAATAATATTACTCTAGTGGAATGTTTTATTATTTAATTTCAAGATTAAGAGTTAGGAATTAATTATATTCCATAATTCCCTAAGGATGGGAATATTCCTTCTAGAATATTACCTAGGGTTAGGAGACTATGGAGTCTTCAAGAAGGTAATTAATTATTAGGAATATTATCCTAGATGGGAAAAGGAGATGGAAGATAATAAGGATTCCTAAACCTTAAGCAATAAGCCCATATTTAGCACCTCCTTTAGGTCCCTATTGTAGCCTATAAATACACTAGGTCCCCTACCCTCTTGGCATAGCTTTACACGTTTTTCTCCCTGAAGGGCTGGAGAAATTCGGCCTCTTCAAGCGATGAAAAAAGAGAGCGATTCTTCTTCGAAAGAAAATTCGGTTAGCACCGTAAGGTCTTAGAAGAAGATGATCAAGAGGTTTTGGGAAATCTAATAAATCGCTCCACCAAGATTTATTAGAGATCGTGTAAAGGTCATACAATAGAAGATCGAAGGTTGTTATTTTGTATCACGTCGAATAAATATATTTCCAAGCTTTACGTCAAATTTCGCGTGCCCAGGTACTGTTCACGCATTCAGTCCGCGCTCAGGTGTCCAGTTCCCGGTCAGGTTCTTGATTCATCGTTCAGGTCTAATCGACGCAACACAGTGTGTAGCGTGATGGTGTGTGGCGCTTCCTTCTCCCTTCGAGGTCGCGTGTTCAATCCCTTCTCCTTGCGTAAATAGGAGACATTTTTTTGCTGCCAGGCGCGCGGGCCTCTTAGCCCGCATTGGGCCAGTGCGCGGCCCGATCCCGCTCACAGATCCCAGCCCGAGAAGCCCGCATCCAGCCCGGTATTAGCCCGCTTGCTCCCAGCTGCCTCTTGGCCCAAATGCGCGTGTCCCGGCCCAATTGCAACGTTCCTCTGCGGCCCAAATAGCTGAAGCGCGGCCCAGAGACTTGGATATCAGCTCCAGACCGGTCCAGGCAGTCCATGCAACTCCAGATCGGCCTAGCAGAGTGGCAGCATGGTTGAACTCGGTTCAACTTGGTCCAGATGCCCCGGTTCGTGTCCAAGATGGTTCCCAAGCGGTTCGAGAAGTCCGATTCACCTATCGAAGGTCCGAGACAATCCGATGAGCTTGATGAGCGATTGGAGCACCTTGATGACTCGATTAGAATTGAGAAAGGCCAAGTCCAGCTGCCCATTGGACTTTGGTGTTCAGACGATCTCCATCAACGAAAATCAGAAACGTCTCAGAGTCGGCAAAAATTTTAAACCGTAAGTCCTAATCCTACCTATAGATTTCGCTGCGTTGAAATTTATTATTCAATAGATTTTGTGCACATTGTCGACGTTCCTAATAGAACCCAACATATTTATTGCCAGGAGCTGCACCGAGGGATCGAGGCAGGAGACACTGCCGCCACTGATTACGAGCTGCACAATGGTCTTCTGCTTCACCGAGTCTGAGTATTTGTTCCCGACAGTGGGCAACTACGTGAAAAGATCATGCAGAACTTCCATGATTATAAAATTGGAGGGCACTCGGGAGTTTACCGCACGTGGATGAGGATGGTCCGAGATTATGTTGCCCGATGCGACGAGTGCCAGCGCAGGAAGGCTGATGCAAGGTGACCAAGTAGGCTACTGCAACCACTACAGGTACCCGAGGCGATTTGGGAAGACATTACTATGGACTTCATTGAAGGGTTGCCGAGTTCTAATGGGTTCAACAGAGTTATGGTTGTGGTGGATTGACTTACGAAGTATGCTCATTTTATACCCATCACCCACCCCTACACGGCGAAATCAATAGCCAAGCTGTTAGTTGAGTATGTGAAAGCTGCATGGAGCACCACGATCCATTGTGTCTGACCGAGACCAGATCTTTATGAGTAGCTTTTGGTTCGAATTCTTCAAGCTGCAAGGGACCAAGTTGTCAATGAGCTCAGCATAACACCCACGGACGGATGGACAAACCGAGGTAACTAACCGAACTCTTGAGTAGTATTTGAGGTGCTATGCCCATCAATTTCTGATGAAGTGGGAAAATTTTCTGCCATGGGCTAAGTATTGGTACTATACCACGTACCATGAGTTGACCAAAATGACGCCATTCGAGTTGGTCTATGGACGCAAACTGCGACACTAATTAATTACTCAGAAGGAGGCACGGTCAACGACGAGGTGGGTCGAGAACTCGAGGAGCGAGATTTGATGTTGCGAGAGTTAAAAAAATCTTGACGGTTCGATCAACCACACAAAGGCTTTCGCAGATGGAAAATGGTGAGAAGAGAGTTTTGTGCCAAACGATTATTTCTACTTGAAGTTGCGACCATTCTGGCAGCGCACAACCGCGCAGAGGGCAACAACTATGCTTGGGGTTCGCTATTATGGGCCTTATCACATTCTTAAGCGCATAGGGCAAGTAGCTTATCGCATAGAGCTACCAGAGAGTTCACAGATTCATCCAGTCATTAATGTCTCCCAGCTCAAGAGAAGCTTAGGAGAAGCGCACAAGTAGTGCGAGGAGCTACCAGCAACCACGACCGACGGGAGGGTCATAGTGCGACCAAGTAGGGCGATTGAGTATCGCCAAGTAAGGAAAGCAGGTCGCTATCGTTGGGAAGTGTTAGTCGAGTGGGAAGAGTTGCCACCGGAAGAAGCCACATGAGAAGACATAGATGAGATGCGTGATCAATTCCCGAGTTTCGTCCTTGAGGACAAGGAAACACTTGAAGGGGACGGGAATGCAGAAGTGGCTAGGCAGCTCAAGAATGTCTCGAGTCGCGCTTATCACGCACGCAAAAAACTGTCACGAGCTATAGGCGAGACGCACACCCTTGAGCAGGATATGCGCAAGGAGCGCAAGGATGACCAACTAGCTGGCGAGTGCAAGTGCGCGCGACTGGCGTGTAAGGCGAGGGAGCTGGCGCCAGCTGGCGCAGGCGCGCGACACGCGCGGGCGACGGCCATAGTAGGCACGGGCGCGGGAGACGCGCGTCGCTGGGAAGCACGCACGGGACGCGAGACCTCATGCCTCGAGGCATGCGGCAAGACGGACGAAGGCCACACACGTGGAAAGGCGGCCGAGTGCGAGAGCGTCCGCGATGTGCGCGATGGAGCTGGACGCGCGGCAGAAGGTCGACGCGACCCTAGTCCTCGAGGACTAGGGCAAATGCGCGCAGACAGTGCGATGACCTAGGCGGGGGACGAGTTGGGCGACTAGGGAGTTTGAGTGGAGTACAAGACAAGACTTTCCAAGAGTCAATAGATATTTAGTTTCCATATTGCTTTATGATATCTAGCTTATTTAGGATACTTAATATTTTATTGCTTAATTAAGGTTATAGTTATATTAGGATTAGATCTAGTTGGTGCCTATATAAAGGCCATTCTCCTATGTTTTTTTTCATCATCAAATTTATCAATAAAAATCTGAACTTTTGTTCAAACATTTTGCTCTAGTTTTCTTCTTAAATTCTTTTGCAATTTTATTCATTTAGAGGGGTGCGGTTTGTGAACCTCTGGACACCTATCGGCGACTCAAGGCATTGGTTTGTGGCTTATCTGCAGTCGGGACACGTGATCTTCATCACAGCGCTAGCACACTGTCGAGCGCTCGCGCGCTGCCGGGTGCGGGTGCAGCTGGCAGGCAGCACCACTTAAGGTACCTCTTGGGTAACTCAAAATCTACTCGGGAGTTTGACTCCAAAATTTAAACAAATATAATATCAACATCAGAGATCATCATACAAGAAAGGTTATACAAAATTTAACACTTAAACAAAACGAACAAGATTTTGCAAAATTCGACAAGTAAGGAGCATTTTCAAGATGTCCAGCCAAACGAATGAATTATGATCTAAAAGTTTAACATATAATATAGCATACTAACTAAACCAATTCGCCAAGTTTCAGCCTCAGAACATAATCTAGTTATTTTACAAAATTAATACATGTTTACAGCAAAAACGAGCATGAATTTATTGACTGAACAAACGGATGATTCAGGACTTAGAAATTTTACACAAGTAACTACAACATGCTGGAAACAACATATAAATTTTGCAGATATAAACTCAGAACATGCAAATTATGAAAATTGTTACAAGTTTCAGCCGAAAACACGATTTTAACAATAACCTATAAAAAAAAAAGCTGACAATTCTTGAGATCGTTACTGCATCAACTACCGCATAAAATAAGTATAATGACCATGTTTCAGACATTTATACCAAAATATCGACTTTATATGATTTTTACAAATTTCTACAGTTTTGAACAATTAAACATTTAACTAAGCAAAAGAACTCCAAAATTCATGACAATTTAACACGAGGTAAATACATAACAGGGGAGCAACATATCCAAAATCAAAAAATTTTGGACCACAATACGATTTATCATGCATTTAACAAATTGCAGCAAACACATGAACTTCAAAAATCCATGTTTTGAAAAATATAAGTCCAAAATGCACAAGGACACAAAAATGTTCCATAATCCAAGAGGTAACCATGAGATTCAATCAGATCCTAGGGTCCCCCATTTAAACCCTAAGATCTAAATTTAAAAATAACATATAATATCATATATAAACATATTAATTCAATTAATACATGAAACATCACATAATCAGCAATTTAACATATAAACACATAGAAATATTGAAGTTTAGCATAATTCACCTAACACCATAAGGGGATGACGAACGAGGTGCGGTCGTGGCTCGGTTGGATCCTACTGGCGGGGAAATCATCCGCGTGTGCTCGGCGTTCAAATGCCGCTCGAACGTCGAATGTGAAGTCCTTCGGTGGCTTGTGATGTAGAACGAATGTTGAACGGAGAGAGCTTGAATGTGCCACGGGCGGGTGGCAGCAGCTGGCGTCGCGACTTCGGTGCGCTGGCGTGCGGTAGGCACGGCTTCGGAGAATGGGGCGTGAGGGGTTTTTTCGATGCTAGGGCGAGTTTTTCTTGTGAAATGAGAGATCAGGGAGAGTGAGAGAAGCTCTGAATTTTTGAATAAGGGAATGAGGGGGAGAGAGGAGTGAAAACCTGTGGGAGAAGGAGTGGGGTAGTGAAGAGGGGTCTTCCCTTATTTAAGGTACTCCATAAATGTTGTAACCCATGAATTACTTAGTTAAAGCATCAAAGGAGGGATGTAGGAGCTGATTTAATGGGATAGAAAAGTTACATAATTTGATTTAAAATTTCAAAAAGGATGGCCATGCGTGCAAGGGGCTCGGGCGCGGGTCGGGCGGCGTGTGAGCGCGGGCTGCGGGCGGCGTGTGGGCGCGGGCTGCGGGCGTCGTGCGGGTCATGGGAGCGAGTTTCAACGGGCGACTCGATACTTAGCGCTTGCGATTAAATCAAAAGCCCGGCTCGATTCAATGCTCAGTTAGATTTAATTTGGCTCGATAAATATATATTACTAACACAATTAGAAAATTATTATCACATCATCGAATAAAGTACTAATCGAGCACGAAATGAATAATCTCAGACAAAATAAAATAAATAAATAATACCAAATAATTCAAGAACAAATGAGACGCTACGATACTACCCACCTTAAAAGGAATTCCGACATCGAAATTCGAAAGAAAAACCCATCACTAGAATACAAAAGACCTCCAAACGAGAAGGTAGGTAATCTCTCCTAGTCTCGACCTCCTTACTTCAAGTCGTCTCAGACTCGTCATGTGGGCTCTACAGCACTTTCCCAAGGTTCACTGCCTGGTTCTTCAATCGATAGACACCCTGGTCCAAAATGGCCACCGGTACCTCCTCATAGGTAAGGTCTCGCTCGACCCTTAGTTCGCCAAAGTCCACGACGTGGTCCGAGTCATGCATATCCATGCAACATCAAGACATGAAACACAACATGCACCCTTGACAAATCTAGTGGTAAAGCTAGCCGATATCCAAGTCCCCGACTCGAGCAAGGATCTCAAAGGAGTAACCGCACACGATAACGGATCTTCATTTACCCCAAACCAAGGTATACCATACTTTTAGTCATACGAAAGGGAAAACTCGAATGGTACCATCCAGATACTCGCTCGATACACAAAAAACAGAAAACTGCCCACCCATGGTGAGAAATCGAGTAACGCAACACACAACAAGCACACATGACCTCAATAGGTCTCATAGTGCCTCAACCGTGAGATCATCGGTCAAACAATCGTGGTCGACACGTGGAGCTGAGTTTCAGCATGGTACCCGGTCATGCAAAAAACTTACCCACTATCTCGACACACCCGTGACTTCTTGTCGAAGAGATTGTCACGGTAACTGTAATAACCCAATTTGTTATTACTAAAAGCGATGTATTTCCTTTTGTTAATAATGTTCATTTCAGCTATCCAGTCAATAATTTCGACTTTAAGTCGAAAGTCTATAAAGTTTATTTTAACAAAGTTCATTTCGATAATTAGTTCCCGAAACGTTTATTTTTATAAACAGATATTATTAGTCGGGATTAATTATTGGAAAGCAAGATTATTCGAATTAATTTTTGAAGTTAAGTTCCAACCAAAAATGAGTACATTCAGTTTAATTTTGTCATGTGTACACACCATCCCTATACATTGTTGCGTTCACATTGGTGCACCGTCCATTTAAGACCAAGTGCACGCACACTTCCGTGAGTAACCATATGCGTCCACAGCATCGCCATGCGCAATGCGCATCGCCGTGTGTGCATGTGCGCGCCCTTCAAGCCACCGTCCATCATTAGCTTAAGTGTGATCAAATGCTATAAGTAGCTTTAATTAATCCAAGTCTTATGCTTGAGTATTAGCAGTGAGAATTTTCAACTCAAGCAAAGTATGTGCAAGTTGATGTTGTGACTCACCTAGTACTTGAGCTACAGGGCATGACCATAGCCTTTCACTCCATGACTAGGCAATTCGGCTGCCACCTCACATGACGACTAAGCTCGGGAAGTGCCACCAAAGCACACGGTTAAAACAAGTGGCATGACACAGTTAAACATCATCTTTCACCTCTATTTACTATTTTTATCTATTTATATAGATTCACGACCCTAAGCTTCATTCTTCACGCACGTCCGAGCTAAGCCGAGAAAAGAGAGAAACCGTGAGCAATAAAAGAGAGAAAAATAGCCAAGCATAAGAAAATAAGTGGAGGTTCACTTGCACGAGCCATTGCCGAGGGGAAAGCAAACTAGCGCACGCAAGTCATAGCTTGTTCCACGAGCGACCAGAAGGGTACTTTCATATTAACTCTCTTTTAGCTATTTTATGTCCATATTAGCAAGATCATGCATAAGTCATGTGGTTCGGTCCATGTTTTAAGTCATAATGCCCTCGGAGGTGCTATATAAGCCCTCTCGAGCTATTTCATGATCTAGCTGAACATTCCCGAGCAATTTATGTATATTTAGTCATTTCATGTCCAGCCAAGTCATAGTTGCCGGAAAAAAGTTGTCGGACGGCAAGCGAAGGGCCGACCGTAGGGCCTGCCCGCACGTAGTTGTGCAGCCAGTCAAGCAGCGACCTGCAAGCACGCGTGATGAAGGATCATGTGTTTGTCTCAACTCATTTGCCTCGAACAAAGCTTCGCCACGGCTTGCTCTCAACGATAGGTGTGATTAACTCGGGTCTTAGCCTCACCTCTCACGCTTTTGAGTTCACTCGGTAGTTAGCCTCGCTTCCCTCGTTTGTATGATAACACTCTCACGAATATTAAACACACGGATGAACAAACGTTCTCTTCTAATCAACTCATCAATTCTGGACATGAAAAACAATGAGGGAAGACCCCTATTTATAGGTGCAAAATAAATATAATCCTACTCTAACTAGATCTCCTAAACCATGCAATAAAATATTAAATCCTAACATAATAGAAATATTAAAGCAATAAGGGAACTAAATATTCTAGAATCCTAATTAAGCTAATAATCTTGATCTCCAAAATCCCTTGCCTTGCACTCCAAACAATCCGACGCCCTAGTACTCGACCGCCTCACTTCGCGCGCCGCCTTGCTAGGCCTAGTCCTCGGCAGACTCGGCTTTGTCCGCGTCGTCTGCACCGCACGCGCGCGCTGCGCGTGTGTGCCGCCCATCATCTCTAAGCCTGCACGGTTTAGGACGCCCGCACCTGCGCCCCACGCGTTCTCTCCACCTGTGCGAGTGCCGCACACGCCAGCCATTTCGCCATCGCCTTCGCGCCACGCGAGTGCCCAGTGCGTCCCGCCAACGCCCGCGCTCCAATCGCCTACCGCGCACCCCCATGCGCCCAAAGTCAACCGCGTGTAGCTCACTCCTTCGCACGCACTCTCCCGCTCACTTGGCCACCAGCGCGCATCAAGGCCCGATGCGCGCTGCTCGATCGTGATTGCCCATTCGTATATGTTCGCGCACCCGTCCACTTGGCCATGGCAATCGCCTGCACGAGAACTCCAACCATCTTCCACCCCTCGTGCACCCATTCTCCTAGCCTCCATGCGCCATGCGCGTTGCTTCCTTGCACAAGCCTTGCACCAATTGTTCATCTCATTATTCCTTGGCTTGTGCTGCCTTCTCACTCGCTTGGCCTTGCGCCTTCTTGACCTCAGTCCACATCCTCTCGGCCAATCTCGCTTGCATGAAGGTTGATAAATCGGGCTTTGTGGCTCTTCGTGCATGTTCTCCAGCCATACGTCGTGGTCTTCGACAGACTCTTCCTCGGACTCACCGGGGTTAATAACCACTTCCGTATCATTCCCCTCCTCTTCAAGACTTTCCTTGTCCTCAAGGATAATGAAATTTAGCCCCTCAACCTCATCATCTTCCTCTTCAATAGGCGATTCGCCTTGATCCTCAGTTCTCAAAATGCTTTGGGCGACGACTTTCGGGCAGCTCTTCCTCCGAGAACATCATGCACAAGTGGTGGCTGATTTCATGCAGCCACCACAATTTCTGAAGGAGGTTCAAGATTTTGGGGTGGACTGCTTCCAGGTTGCCTTGCAGAAGGCTGGCGAGCAGATCACCGAGGCTGACTTTGAGCAGCTCGACCCCGAGGCTATATGGGATGCCTTACCAAAGGTTCCCTCTAGCTTTCACGGTGACCCTAATTTGCCGCTCGAACACGAGTGGTGGTCAGGGCAGCTCGAAAGAACCTTGGCTCGATCGGACACTCTGAAAAAGACTTTTGCTCTGCTAGATGGTGCTACTCCTCCTACTGCCATGTTGGTCGCCATGGCTGAATCTATTCGACGACGCCCACTTAATGAAGCCTGCGGCTCGACCTCTGGAACCAGCCACCAGCTCGATCCTAACACCTCTGTTAGCAGTGCCGACTCCACTGCAGCTCCTCCTCCGTAGGCTAGTTTGTATTGTGTTGTACTTAATTTCAAGTTTGTATTTTAATGAACTTTTGTAATCTCCTTTGGAATGGAAGTGTTTTGTTCATTTTTGTTTCTATCTTCGATAATGTTTGTGATGACTTGATTTGGTACACTTGTATAACTTTCCAACGAGATAATTGAAATGAACTTCCATATAGGATCAACACATTTTCTGCCTTTTAAAACATGATGAGTTTCAAATTTTTGAACACATGCCCACCTTCAGAGGTGGTCGAAGCGTGCGACCATCCAGCCTCATGGCCATAAACATGATGGGTTTTAGATTTTTGAAAACATGCCCACCTTCAGAGGTGGTCGAAGCATGCGACCATCCAGCCTCATGGCCTTAAACATGATGGTTTTAGATTTTTGAACACATGCCCACCTTCAGAGGTGGTCGAAGCATGCGACTATCCAGCCTCATGGCCTTAAACATGATGGATTTTAGATTTTTATCTGGTTCCTCCTTCGTGCCTGCGTCACCATGCTCGTCTACTGGACTTGAGATTTTATCTTCGGTGTATCTGCCTCGCTTAGCTCATTGTTGGTCTTTTCGTCTTCGTGCTCATCCACCCAGCACGAGGGCCTTAGTCATGGTGGGTTTAGGTCTTCACACTTGCCCACCTGCGAGGAATGTTCCAAACAGGAGGTCACCCAGCCCGAGGGCATGAGTAATCGACAAACCTGCCCACCCCAAGGGATGTTCCAAACAAGCGACCACCCAGCCAGAGGGCCTTAGTCATGGTGGGATTGGGTCTTCACACTTGCCCACCCACGAAGAATGTTCCAAACAGGAGGTCACCCAGCCCGAGGGCTTGAGTAATCGACCAACCTGCCGAACCCAAGGGATGTTCCAAACAAGCGACCACCCAGCCCGAGGGCCTTAGTCATGGTGGGTTTGGGACTTCACACTTGCCCACCCGTGAGGAATGTTCCAAACAGGAGGTCACCCAGCCCGAGGGCGTGAGTAATCAACCAACCTGCCCACCCCAAGGGATGTTCCAAACAAGCGACCACCCAGCCCGAGGTCCTTAGTCATGGTGGGTTTGGGTCTTCACACTTTCCCACCCGCGAGGAATGTTCAAAACAGGAGGTTACCTAGCCTGAGGGCGTGAGTAATCGACCAACATGCCCACCCCAAGGGATGTTCCAAACAAGCGACCACCCAGCCCGAGGGCCTTAGTCATGGTGGTTTTGGGTCTTCACACTTTCCCACCCGCGAGGAATGTTCCAAACAGGAGGTCACCCAGCCCGAGGGCGTGAGTAATCGACCAACATGCCCACCCCAAGGGATGTTCCAAACAAGCGACCAACCAGCCAGAGGGCCTTGGTCATGGTGTGTTTGGGTCTTCACACTTGCCCAC
>CACSLK010027816.1:2730614-2751987 GCA_902706635.1 Striga hermonthica | reverse complement strand
CAATCGACCACCCAGCCCGAGGGCCTTAGTCATGGTGGGTTTGGGTCTTCGCACTTGCCCACCCGCGAGGAATGTTCCAAACAGGAGGTCACCCTGCCCGAGGGCGTGAGTAATCGACCAACCTGCCCACCCGAAGGGATGTTCCAAACAAGCGACCACCCTGCCCGAGGGCCTTAGTCATGGTGGGTTTTGGTCATCACACTTGTCCACCCGCGAGGAATGTTCCAAACAGGAGGTCACCCAGGCGGAGGGTGTGAGTAATCGACCAACCTGCCCACCCCAAGGGAGGTTCCAAACAATCGACCACCCAGCCCGAGGGCCATAGTCATGGTGAGTTTGGGTCTTCGCACTTGCCCACCCACGAGGAATGTTCCAAACAGGAGGTCACCCAGCCCGAAGGCGTGAGTAATCGACCAACCTGCCCACCCCAAGGGATGTTCCAAACAAGCGACCATCCAGCCCGAAGGCCTTAGTCATGGTGGGTTTGGGTCTTCACACTTGCCCACCCGCAAGGGATGTTCCAAACAGGAGGTCACCCAGCCCGAGGGCGTGAGTAATCGACTAACCTGCCCACCCCACGGGATGTTCCAAACAAGCGACCACCCAGCCCGAGGGCCTTAGTCATGGTGGGTTTGGGTCTTCACACTTTCCCACCCGCGAAGAATGTTCCAAACAGGAGGTCACCCAGCCCGAGGGCGTGAGTAATCGACCAACATGCCCACCCCAAGGGATGTTCCAAACAAGCAACCACCCAGCCCGAGGGCCTTGGTCATGGTGGGTTTGGGTCTTCACACTTGCCCACCCGCGAGGAATGTTCCAAACAGGAGTTCACTCAGCCCGAGGGCGTGAGTAATCGACCAACCTGCCCACACCAAAGGATGTTCCAAGCAAGTGACCACCCAGCCCGAGGGCCTTAGTCATGGTGGGTTTGGGTCTTCACACTTGCCCACCCGCGAGGAATGTTCCAAATAGGAGATTACCCAGCCTGTAGTGCCCCGTTCGTTTATTAGTATATTCTGAATATTATATTATTATTTATTTGCTTATAATTGATTTTTTGCCTTTGTTTCATTTATTTGCGGGTTATTTTATTAACTGTTAGTCTCTTTTATCTGTTTAGTTATTTAATTGCTATGTGGCAATATTTATGTGAATATTATGTGTTTATTTATTATTTATGTGTAACGCCCCGTATTTTATTAATAAAGGAAATACTAGCTTTTAGTTTTAAGCTAGCCTTTATTAATAAATAATCATGTTCATTTTCAAGTTCAGGTTAATCAGTCAGTTATATCTTGTGTTCGACTATTAGTCGATAAGTTATTCGGTTTAGGTAGTTCAGTAACCGAATAAGTTTCCAGAATTAATTCCGATTAGTTTCATTAATTAATGAATTCGGAATTAATTAGTTAAGTTGACGAATTATTCGAAATATTAATATTCGGATTAATCGTCCAAGTCACGAATTCGAAATTATTTATTATTTCGAATTAAGATATGTCAGTCATTTCACTTAAGATTACCGAAAATTATTTTCGACGTCTCGTTTACGTTCGGAATAATTTTGGTAATTAAGTATTATGCTTAATTAAGTAATTAAGCACTTAATCATGATTAATTAAAGAATTAATCATGTAAGAAGCATTAAATCCGTACATTTTTCCAAACAATTTCAAGTGACCAAAATATTATGCTAAGTGTTTGGGAAGTATTATTTATTTCCTAAGTATAGCATGAGGTGGCACAAGTTAGTACATTATTGATGACTAAGATAATAGGGTGATTAGTCATCTTTAGACTCATAAGCTTGCACCAAGTGTCTTAAGGAGAGTTAATTCCAAACAAACTCACCTCTTCGGTTATTATATATATATGCTAAGGTTTGGAAAATTTGCTTCTTATTGGAGTCTATATATATTTTCACGTTCAGAAAGTGAGAGAGGATTGTGAGGAGAGGATTACCTCAAGCACACACATACGCCAAGTTCACCGCAAGTACCGCACGGCAAGTAGCACGCGTCGCCCATAACGCACGGAGGCCGATTATTCCAATCAGTTGGTGCGTTCAGTGAATTGATCGAAGAGGTAACTTCGTTACCTTGAGTGTTCATGTTAAGTCATGTTATTTTCGAACTTTCATGTTCATGGCGTGGCTTTAAGCCGTCCGCCCGTGCGAGTGCATCGAGCATGCTTATATTTTAAGTTAATATCTCTTGAGTAATCGACCAACCTGCCCACCCTAAGGGATGTTCCAAAACAAGCGACCACCCAGCCCGAGGGCGTGAGTAATCGACCAACCTGCCCACCCCAAGGGATGTTCCAAAACAAGCGACCACCTAGCCCGAGGGCCTTAGTCATGGTGGGTTTGGGTCTTCACACTTGCCCACCCGCGAGGGATGTTCCAAACAGGAGGTCACCCAGCCCGAGGGCGTGAGTAATCGACCAACCTGCCCACCCCAAGGGATGTTCCAAACAAGCGACCACCCAACCCGAGGGCCTTAGTCATGGTGGGTTTGGGTCTTCACACTTGCCCACCCGCGAGGAATGTTCCAAACAGAAGGTCACCCAGCCCGAGGGCGTGAGTGATCGACCAACATGTCCACCCCAAGGGATGTTCCAAACAAGCGACCACCCAGCCCGAGGGCCTTAGTCATGGTGGGTTTGGGTCTTCACACTTGCCCACCCGCGAGGAATGATCAAAACAGGAGGTCACCCAGCCCAAGGGCGTGAGTAATCGACCAACCTGCTCATCCTAAGGGATGTTCCCAGCAAGTCACTTCCGAACCAGACCATATCATACATCCTGTCATCCAAATCATTCCAACATTCCAAGCATAAAAAAGTATTCGATAAAGTAGGTAATACCAAAAGATAACTGCATTCTATTAACTTCTGAACAGGATTTGCGAGTTACATATTCGTTCAAACTTCCTAAATCTTTTTGAAAAAAGCAAAATATTTACACATAGTATTTTTTTAAATTAGCTACGTTCCATGACCTGGCAAGTGATCGCCCTTTTGCGTCCTTCAGAGAGTATGCTCCTCCTGCATGCACCCTCTCGACCAGGTATGGTCCCTCCTAGTTTGGTTCCAGTTTTCCCACGTGTTTGAGCACATCTACGCGCTTCCAAACCAAGTCACCCACTTGGAGTCTGCAAACTTTCACCTTCCAGTCATGAGTTGCTCGCATCTTTTGTTTGTATGCCTCCACTCTGATCGCTGCTCTTTCACGCAGCTCCTCGATAGTGTCTAAAGACGCCATCATTAGATCTTCATTCTGCTCTGGATCAAATATGCTCGATCTTTGCGATGATAGCTCGACCTCGACTGACAGCAGTGCTTCCATCCCATAGACTAAACTGAAGGGGGTTTCTCCTGTTGTCGACCTCGGGGTTGTACGATACGCCCAGAGTACTGAAGTTAGCTCGTCGACCCACGCCCCCGAGGCCTTTTCCAGCCTTGTTTTCAGCCCGTTTAGTATAATTCAGTTGGTCACCTCGACTTGACCATTGGCTTGCGGATGAGCGACAGAGGCAAAGTGTTGCTCGATCTTTATATCCTCACACCATGCTCGATTCTGCTTGCCATTCAATTGAGTTCCATTGTCGGATATAAAAACTTTGGGAATGCACAACTTGCAACAAATGTTGTTATATAAAAAATTGATGACCTTCTCCTCCGTGATCTTTGCCAAAGGTTCAGTCTCCACCCATTTCGTGAAATAGTCCACTGCCACGATCAGGAATTTTCTCTGCCTAGTTCCTTGTGGCATCGGCCCCACCAGGTCGATTCCCCACTGGGCGAATGGTATAGGGGCACTCATCGTTGTCATCGCCTCTGCCAGTTGATGGATAAGCGGGCCGTGCTTCTGGCGTTGTAAACATTTCCTCACCATCGCCTTCGCATCCTCCTTCATTGTCGGCCAAAAGTATCCCGCTCTCAGAATTTTTGCGACCAGGGCCCCCGACTTGCTGTGGTCACTACAACATCCTTAATGCACTTCTATCAGCACGTATCGACCTTCTTCCTTAGTCACACAGCGTAAATTCGGTCCAGCGTATGACTGCTTGTAGAGAATGCCTTCGTGCTCGAATAATCTTCTTACTACCTTTATAGCCCCCTCCTTCAACTCCTCTAAGATCGGGGCCCTCCAATCCTCCACTTCTTCAATCTCCACTACTTCTACCTCGACCACACTTCTCTCTAAATGTAATAGAGTCGCGCTTCTATTTTTACAATCCACCAAGCTTTGAGCAATTTTCGACAACAAGTCTGCTCGACCATTCTCTCCTCGAGGTATCTGTATTAACTCAAATGAGTCAAACTTCTCTTTCAACTTCATTATTTTGTCCACATACTTCTGCATTCGGTCCTCCTTAACTTCAAACCCTTCCTGAAACCGCCCCACCACCAATTGAGAGTCAGAATGCACTTGCACTTTTCGGGCTCCTCCCGCCATGGCTAACCGCAAACCTTTGATCACCGCCTCATACTCAGCTTCGTTATTGGATATCTTAAAGCCCACTTTGGCTGTGAACTCCAAGTAATCGCCCTTAGGGAAGACAAGGACAATTTCTAATCCGGCCCCACTTCTCGCCACCGATCCAACCACAAACAATTGCCATACTCCTCCAGACTCCTCCTCAACTCACGTGTCTTCCTGAATAAAATTTGCTAACACCTGCGCCTTTATAGCCCTCCTTGGCTCATACAACAATGAGTATTCACTCAGCTCGACCGCCCATTTCACCAATCGACCAGAAACTGATGGCCGACCAAGCGTTTCTCCTAATGGCATGTTCATTCTCACCTTCACCTTATGATTCAAAAAATAAGGCCTCAGCTTTCGAGCAGTCACAACTACCGCCAGAGCACACTTCTCGATCTCCGAGTACCTCATCTCTGCTCCCTGCATCACCCTGCTCACATAATATATAGGGAACTGTGCTACCCCTTCCTCTCGCAGCAACACCGAAATCACAGCCCTCTCCCCGATAGAAATGTACAGCACTAAATCCTCACCTTCTACCGGTTTGGCCAACATAGGAAGGTTGGCTAACACTCCTTGTAACTCCTCAAACGCATTTTGAGCCTCCTCCGTCCATTGGAACTTCGCACTTTTCTTCAATGTTTTAAATAACAGACCACTTCTCTCTGCCACCATTGATATGAAACGGCTCATCCCCGCAATTCGACCAACCAAGATTTGCACCTCCTTAATATTCGTTGGGGACTTCATCTCCATTACCGCCCGTACCTTCTCCAAATTCACCTCGATACCTCTCTGGGTCACCAAGTAACTCAAGAATTTTCCTGACTTTACCCCGAACAAGCACTTGGCTGGATTCAACTTCATCCTGTACCTCCTCAATGTTAAAAACGTCTCCCTTAGGTCTCGTACATGATCTATCTCCTCCTTACTTTTGACCTGCATATCATCTACATACGCTTCCATATTCCTCCCCAACTGCTCCTTAAAGATTTTATCGACCAACCTACGATACGTCGCACCCGCGTTTTTTGGCCGAATGGCATCACCACGTAACAGTAAGTTCCTCGACTCGTCACGAAACTTGCCCACTTTCTATCTTCTCTTGCCAAGGGAATTTGATGGTATCCCTGCGAAGCATCCATCAAGATCAACAACTCACACCCTGCAGTTGAGTCGACCAGCTGGTCGATTCTGGGTAATGGGTACAAATCCTTCGGGCATGCTTTGTTCAGATCGCGAAAGTCAATGCACATCCTCCATTTACGTTCTGCCTTTGACACCATCACCGTGGTTGATAACCATTCTGGGAATTGAATCTCCTTGATGTGCCCAGCCCTCAACAGCTTCTCCACCTCCTGCTCGATAATTCGATCCATCTCTGCCCCATGGTGCCTTCTTTTTTGCTTCACCGGCCTCACACTGAGGTCGATGTTCAGACGATACTCGATCACCTCTTCACTTATTCCTGTCAATTCCTCCGCTGTATAAGCGAAGATATCAGCGAACTCCCTGACCAGACCGATCAAATTCGACCGGATGGGATCCTCCAAGTCCTTCTCGATTCTAAACTTCCTCTTATTATATCCTTCGATCATCTGGAAATCCTCTACTTCCCCTCCTGGCTGGATGTCTACCTTCTCTTTGCCCTTCTCTAACCTCAACTTATCACCCTTCGATCTCGACCCACCTGGTCGACTAATCTCCTCCTTTGGTTTGGTCCGATTTCTCGCCAATTGTTTGTTATTGCTCACCGTCGTCTGATAGCATCTTCTTGAGGTAAGTTGATCCCCTGCTATCTTACCAACGTTTTCGCCCACTGGATATTTTATCATCATGTGGTACGTTGATACAACCGCCTAGAATGCATTCAAGCTTGTCCTCACCATAATAATATTGTAAGATGACTCAGCTCCTACCACCACAAACCTTACCATCCGCAATTTCCTCGTCACTCTTGATCCCAGTGCCACTGGCAAACTCACCTCACCCATCGACATCACTTCTCCTCCATTAAAACCATAGAGAGCCGTGGCCACCGACTTCAACTCCATATTCAGATCCTTGTTGATCTGTAAAAAACAATCATAAAACGTTACATCTACCGAACTCCCGGTATCGATAAACATCCTCTTCACATCAAAACCCGCAACCTCCGCGGTAATCACCAAAGAATCATTGTGTGGTAACACCATTCCTTCAGCATCCTCCGCCTTAAAACTTATTACCGGCATATGAGCCGTGATTCCGAACTCCTCTCTCTTCCTTTTCACTGCTCGAGCATGCTCCTTCCTAGCGTTGTTCGAGTTGCCATCCGTCGGCCCTCCTGAAATCATATAATTGTCCCTCTCTTTACAGGGGTTTCACTCCTTAGCCCTTTTTCCTCTCCGTCCCTCCTCGGCTACTTCCCTCGACCATCTCTATCATCCCCCTACTCATCTCTATCACTCCTCTCCTCCGAATCTTCCTGACATCTCCTCATTCCTTTCCCCTTCACCCTATCATGATACACAAATTCTTTCAAATGCCCCGCTCGAATCAACCTCTCAATCTCATCCTTCAAATGCCTGCAGTTCTCTGTGGTATGACTGTAGTCTCGATGAAAGCGGCAATATATATCTGACCTGGGTCGAATTGCAACTGTAAACCTTGTCTTCGGCCACGTCACATCCTCGCTCGACATCTTCTGCTCCATCGCCTCGAGCACTTCTGCCAAATCTTTCCTCAAAGGTGTAAAATTATGGTACCTCTGTCTTTCAAAAGATAATGGCCTCCCCTGCCACCTGTCATCCCTTCTCATCTGCTTTTAGTCTCGACCCTCCTTCCTGGGCAATGTTCTTTTCGACCCACTCCTTTTGGGCGAACTTCTTCTTGGCGACCTCCCCCTTTGTGGGCTCTTTTCCTTCTTTGGCTCTGGTCGAGCTGCCCTCTCCAACTTCGCGAACTCCACCTCCATCTCTTCCAGATTGATATACTTCCTGCATCGCTTCAAAACATCCTCATAGGATCAAGCAGGGGTCTTTGCCAGGGAGGTTCTGCAAGGCCCTGCTCGAAGACTCCTTATCAATCCTCCTGCCTTCACTTCATCCGACGCTGAGTGCACCTCCAAGCATGTTTGATTATATCGAGCAGCATACTTCCTCAATGACTCCTTCTCTCCCTGCCTCATCGCCATCAGGGTCAGATATGTCTTCTCCTGCGCCATCGCGCTCGAATATTGATTGGTAAGCTTGCTGGCCAAATCCTCAAAGTCTGCAATCGACCTAGGGGGTAACCGATGAAACCAGTCAAGTGCTCCTCTGCGCAAGGTCGATAAAAAAGCCCTGCAACATACAGAATCAGAATATCCATGTAACAGGGCCATATTTTCAAAGGTCCTCACATGCCTCGATGGGTCAGATGACCCGTCATACAACAAATTATTCTCCTTGAAATTATTCGGTAAAGGAGCAGCGAGAATCTCCCTCGAGAAACGATGTCCTCGAGCTCTCCTCTCCGGCCTCCCTTCAACTTTGTCCTGCAACTGGTGCAACTGCTCCGCCATCCTCTCCATCGCACGATCCCTTACGCCTCCTCAATCTCCATAACTGGACACGTCCTCATCTTGACCTCCCACCACTATGGTTGGCGCGGTTGTGGCGTGAGACGTGTGACTTTTTACTTGATGCACCGTCTGTGCCGTCGTGGCCACCACCATCCTCTGCATCTCCTCCCTGGTCATCGCCACCACCTGTTGACTGGGAGCTTATAAAACTGCCTGTTGTGGCGCTTCTCCTTGTGCCGCCGCTCCTCCTTGCACCACCGCTCCTCCTGGCAGTGCCACCATTGGGTTTTGAGGCGGCGGTAGTGGCATCGCAGCTGCAGCTGCTGCGCGAGCTTCCTGGGCACGACTGGAATTGGCATCTCCTCTGGGGACCGTCGTCGATGCTCCCACACCATGAAGGACGGGCGTAGGAGTGATCGGCGTCTGCAAAGGGCCAGAAAAACCCAGAGGAGGGCCTTGCCCAATCGGCCTGGTCGTCGTCCAAGCGTCGTCGAACGTCGACTGCAAGTTTCTGTTCTCCATAGCTGAGCTTCAAACACAACTTCTCAAACGAAAGTCCCACAGACAGTGCCAATAATGCAAGTGTGAGCGTCTTGGTCCAGTTTGGGGTAGATCGATTCTTTTTCTTGCTGGTAGAACGCCAGAAACCTGCAAATAACTCTCGAACTGGGGGTTGTGTCAGGTGAAGATCCTCCGATGCTTAAGTCAGTATGTGTATGAGTATACTGGAATTGAGTAGTGGAAAAATCGTGTTTAGGAAGAAGGGCTCACCCCCTTTATATAGGGGTGAGATACCTGACCTAATAGCTGCCTGGATTTGATGAGCTGGCTGCCCAAGCTGCCCATCCGTACTCTGACACACAGCGCGCACATCAGAGGTGGCGCGGGACGTAAGGAGCTGTCAGAAGTGGTTGTCGCTATCAACTAATAAGTTCTCGACACTTGTCCTCCTCCACATGGGATGAATATTCTTTTGAAATTTCGTTAGAGGCTCTTTCACGCGCCTGTGACTAGGCCGATCTATGAAGTGTTAAGTCCGCAAAGTGGTCGACCGATCGAGGTCGACTGAACTGCTCGACCGTTCATCTGGTCGAAGGATAGATTGGTCGACTGCTTGGCTGGTCGACTGGTTGACTGGTCGATTTCAGCTTGGCTTCCTCATGGTATGGCCTCTTCGACCGGTCAGCAGGCCAGTTTAGCCTTGTGGGTATAATATCCTATATCATTCGTGATGGGCGCAAGTGTTTCGAGCCACTGCACTCCCCGCACTACATAGGTAGCCTTAAGCGGTAAGGCGTAGAGGTCAATCTTCAACTCCTGGTCCTGCGTCATGATTGGAACCTTCTTGAATAATTGATTACCTCGTAGTTTCTTCCCATTGGCCACTTTGACCCCAAACGTCTTGACTTTTGTGGGCACCAACTTCAACCTCTTGGCTATCTCTTTATCAATAAAATTTAAACTCGACCCACTATCAACAAGTACCTCCAACAACATATCGTTTATCTTAGCGGTAAACCTGATCATCTTTGGCCCCCGTTTTTTTCAATTGACCACATGCAGCAAGGTCTCCTTAATTGGTTCACTATCATGCTCCTCCTCAAACTCTAGTAAATAGACTTCTTTACCTTTGCATTTGTGGCCCGGTGTGAATCTTTCGTTGCATGTGAAACATAAGCCCTTCTCCCTTCGCAGCTGGATCTCATTCTCTGTTAATCTTCGCATGTTGCTCGTGGTGCGCATTCCTCCACCGAACATCGACTGTCATTCAGCCCGTGGCGCTTCGTCGACTGCCGCGCCCATGCGCTTTTTCTCTGGACGTCCGTCGCCTCGGCCTACCTTCCAAACCGCCGCAAAATGGTCCTCGTGTAATCGGGCCGACTCCATCGCTTCTCGCGTCGATCTCGGCCTATCCAACCTTACTTCAGCCGCTAGCTCGGCTTTCAACCCTCCAACGAATGCCCCAACTAATACACTGTCGGGCCAATCACGCACCCTACTAGCAATCCTATTGAACTGCTTTTGATAATCTCGCAGATTACCAACTTGACGTATACGAAATAGAGCTTCATCATAAACGAAATAATCGCTACACCCAAACATGGTAATCAGCTCCTTCTCAAAATCTCTCCATCTGATTTGCTCGCCTTTATTTTGGTAAACATGTGACACCCATTGCCACCATGTGTTGGCTTCACCATCTAAGTAGTAGGCAGCAATCTTAAACCTCTCGGACTTGTGTACCTCATTGATCTCGAAAAATTGCATGGCACGACTTAACCATGCGTCCAGATCTGCTCCTTCGAACGACGGCATAGTGATCCTCGGCCTTGTATGCGCATGCTCTTCTCGGTGTCGCCAATCGTTTTAATGTCGCCATTCGACGTGGTGTCGCTTCGTGCGCATTGCCCGCGAGCACTTGTCGTCGTCATCGCGACTAGATGCCGAGCTACTCGACCTCGCCATGGTCGATCGTGACGTGCGATTGGTCCGCGGCTTGCGGTTGACTCGCTTGAGCTTTTCCGCCAAGTCGTGGATCATGAACACCAACTTTGCCATGTTCTCGTTAACTGCGTGTTGTCCGTTGCCAAGTGACTCGAAAAAGAAGAAGAAAAATTCAAAAAAAATCGAACAAACGGGGGAGAAAGTCAGACAAAAAGAAAAAAGAATAGGATAGGAAAAGTTTAACAAAACACACAATCAATCACTCTCAGTGAAAGCACCAATAATGAAGGATCGTGTGTTTGTCTCATCTCGTTTGCCTCGAACAAAGCTTCGCCACAACTTGCTCTCAATGATAGGTGTGATTAACTTGGGTCTTAGCCTCGCCTCTCACGCTTTTGAGTTCACTCGGTAGTTAGCCTCGCTTCCCTCGGTTGTATGATAACACTCTAACGAATATTAAACACACGGATGAACAAACTTTCTCTTCTATTCAACTCATCAATTTTGTACATGAAAAACAATGAGAGAAGACCCCTATCTATAGGTGAAAAATAAATCTAATCCTAGTCTAACGAGATCTCCTAAACCATAAAATAAAATATTCAATCCTAACATAATAGAAATATTAAAGCAGCAAGGGAACTAAATATTCTAGAATCCTAATTAAGCTAATAATCTTGATCTCCAAAATCCCTTGCCTTGCACTACAAACAATCGGCCGCCCTAGTACTGGACCGCCTCACTTCGCGCGCCGCCTTGCTAGGCCTAGTCCTCGGCGGACTCGGCTTTGTCCGCGTCGTCCGCACCGCACGCGCGCGTTGTCGCGCGCGCCCAGCCCTCGTCGATCCCGCCTGCGCATGTGCTCCGCCCATCATCCCTAAGCCTGCACGGCTTAGGACGCCAGCGCTTGCACTCCAGGCGTGCTCTTTTATGCGCGCCCCGTATCCACTGCCCAGCTCCCGCGCGTTCTCGCCACCTGCGCGAGTGCCGCGCACGCTAGCCATCTCGCCATCGCCTTCGTGCCCCACGGGCGCCCAGCGCGTCCTGCCAACGCCCGCGCTCCAATCGCCTACTGCGCACCCCCGTGTGCCCAGCGCGAACTGCGTGCAACTCACTCCTTCGCACGCACTCTCCCGCTCACTTGGCCACCCGCGCGCATCAAGGCCCGGTGCGCGTTGCTCGATCGTGCTCGCCCATTCGCATATGTTCGCGCACCCATCCACTGGCCCATGGCAATCGCCTGCACGATCACTCCAGCCATCTTCCACCCCTCGTGCACCCATTTTCCTAGCCTCCATGCGCCATGTGCGTTGCTTCCTTGCACAAGCCTTACACCAATTGTTCATCTCATTATTCCTTGGCTTGTGCTGCCTTCTTGCTCGCTTGGCCTTGCGCCTTCTTCAACTCGGTCCACATCCTCTTGGCCAATCTCACTTGCATGAAGGTTGATAAATCGGTCTTTGTAGCTCTTCGAGCATGTTCTCCAGCCATACGTCGTGGTCTTCGACAGACTCGTCTTCGGACCCACCGGGGTTAATAACCACTTCCGTATCAACGCGGCAGCATGCGCACGCCAGTAGTGCATCGTGCACAGCACGTGCGGTAGCGCCCAACAGCGTGCCGCCAGCGGCCATGCGTGCAGTGCACGTGATGAGGGATCGTGATTTTTCCTACTGCTTGTGGATAATCGCGCACTCGGGGCTTTCGACTAAACACGATAGGTGTGACTTCAAGATGCTCTCAGTGTCTTCTCTTAGACACAGTTGTATGATAAACATGCACTACGACCTTGCTTAAACACACGATTGAACACAACGTTCCTTTTCTATTCACTCATTCAACATGAAAATAATGATGAGAGTACATGGGTATTTATAGGTGCAAAATAAATCTAAGCCTACTCCAACTAGAACTCCTAAATCATGCAAGAATATAAATCCTAAGGCAAGTAAATCTCCTAACATCTTCTACTAGTAAAATTCTAATAATACTAGAACTAAATAAAAGCAATAAGAAAATAGAATCCTATTTAACTAGAAGGTCTTCAAAACTCCTTGCTTTGCTTGCACTCCAAGTCGGTCGAACCCTATGCCCAACCGCCTCATTCGCGCGCCGCCCTACGGTGTCATTCCTCCTCGCGCACGCTTCATCCATGTCGCACGCCGCCTCGCCTAGTGCCGCGCGGACTAGGATTCCCGAGCGTCTGCCTCCCACGCGCATGCTATTGCGCATGCCAGCTGCTTGCGCGCCTGCTGGCGCGTCCTCGCCCATCGCGCGCTTGTCGCGCACGCCACTTACTTCCATCCTGCTTGTGCTGTCCTCCTGCGCCCCGCGAGTTGCGCCCAATGCTCATGTGCTCCAATCATCTACCGCGCGCCTATATGCGCTAGCCGCTCCGTGCGTACCGCCAACTCCCATGGCCTGCTCGTATGTCGCGCACCCGTGTGCACCCAGCACTGCCCGCGAGCGCTTCACCTCATTGCACGCATCATTGCCCGATGCACGCACTTGCCTTTTAGCCGTACGCCCTCCCACACGTCACTATTATCCGTGCACGCCATCACTTCTGACCACTCTCGACACTCGCCAAGCGTCCCACAACAATCTCCGGCACGCATAATCCACCCATCTCCCACCCCTCGCGTGCCCATTCTCATAGCCTCTACTTGCCAAGCATGTCTTTTCCTTGCACATGCTTTGCACCAACCGTTCATTTCCTTAGACGACGGCTTGCGTTGCCTCTTAGCTCGCATGGCCTTGCGCCTTCTTGACCTCGGACCACATCCTTTTGGCCAGTCTCTTCTATAATTAGACCAATATTCTTCGATTTGTGGCTCTTCTGGCCCATGTTCTAGCCAACTCTCGAGGTCCTCGATCATCTCGTCCTCGGACTCTCCGGGGTTAATAACCTTTTCCGTATCATTCCCCTCCTCTTCAAGACTTTCCTTTTCCTCAAGGATGATGAAGTTAAGCTTGCAGACTCGTCTATCATCTTCATCCTCATCAGGAGACTCCACTGGATCTTCGGTCATCAACTTGATTCGCTTACTCGATCGCCCGAACTCCATAGTTCCTTTCCAATAATCAGTTGTGATTGGAAAAACAGTCTTCAACCACTGACATCCATGTACCACACCAGTCGCCTTCAATGGAAAGGCATATAAATCGACTTTCAACTTATGACCTTGAGCTTATATTTTTACTCCTTTGAAAAGCATATCACCTTGAAGTGTCTCTCCCTTGGCCACCTTCACCCCAAAAGGTTTCACCTTTGTGAATGGAATCTCTATCTCTTTGGACAACTCCTCATCAATGAAATTTAGCGTGGACCCGCTATCTACCTATACCTCCACCAGCTTGCCCCTAATCTCAGCTGTAAACGTGATCATCTTTGGGCCTCGTTTCTTACACTTGACCACATGCAGCAAAGTCTCCTCAAGTGGTTCGTTTTCATGTTCCTCCTCAAACTCCAACAAAAATACTTCCTTACCTTTACATTTGTGGCCTGGCGTGAATCGTCCATTGCATGTGAAACATAGGCCTTTTTCTCTTCGCCTTTAGATTTCTTCATCCGTCAATCGCCGCATGTTGCTTGTTTTGCGCGTTCCTCCACCGAACGTTGGTTTGCTCTCGGCCCGTGGGGCGCCTCCTCGACCGCGGCTTGTACGCACCTCGGCTCCGTGCGCACGTAGCTCGGCTTCGCCTTGCGGACCGCGGCGAGGTGGTCCTCGTGCAACTTGGCCGACCCCATAGTTGCTCGCGTCGACCTCGGCCTATCCAACCTCACTTCAGCCGCCAACTTAGCTTTCAGTCCCCCAACAAACACCCCTACTAATGCATTTTCGGGCCAATCTCGCACCCTACTAGCAATGCACTCAAACTTCTTTTAATAATCCCGCAAACTACCAACTTGACGTATACGAGATAAAGTGTAACGCCCCGTTCGATTTATAGAATTTCTCGGAATATTCTATTTATCAAATATTGTTTATAATGTTATAATTATTTTATAAATCGCGTTGTCGACTTAAATAAAAGGTTGGAATACTCGATCGTTTGAAAAAAAAAACGTTAACTTTACGCGATTTTGGTTTAATCGCGTAAACCGAATTTAATCCATTTAAATTATGTATTTTTCCAGATTATTTATTTATCGGCATTTTTTATTGCTATGCCTTATTTATTTCTAAATGAGTGCATATTAAATTATTATATTTATTTTGATAACTCGGTTATGCTATTTTTGTTCGTCGTTAAACGAATTATTCGGAAGATTTTAGTTTAATCGCGTTGACTAATTTCGATTCGTTCATGTTTTTCCTCAAACTTTTGATCCGGCCTTGTCATCTATTTTACTCGGACCATAGAGTAATGAAATGCAACCATTTTGTTTGAGCATTCGGCCCAAACATGTTAGAAACCGACCCCGTACGCCACATTTGAATTGGAGTAATTTTTAATTCCAATTCCATGTTATTCTCACCTTTGAATTCATATTCTTTAAACCTAATTAAAGGGAAATAACCAATCTCGTTAGCCCCTATTCCTCTGTGTAACCTCCCCACTATATCCCTTAAATAATGCTAATTATATCTTTTAAATTGAGCATGATAAGTTTTATGTTTAACCATAAAATTTTTCTTACTAAAGAGGGCACCTCCTCCTCCCTCATAGCACGAGTTACTCTCCCCATCAGAGTGAAATATTTCTTTTGTCAACCTCTAAGTCAGCAAACATAAACCTCAGATCGACGCCTCCATCCTTTTAATCCTTGTCCTCGCACCACCTTGCCACGCCGAGGAACCGCGCAACAACCTGCCAAGGAGGAGATATCACGGGTTGTGGGTAGGAGTCACAGCTTCAATCAACAGCCGTCCTCGCGATTAGAACACCTCGACGTTAACCCCTAGCCGTACGCGATCAGACCAAGCAAACCGAGAGAAGCCGAGACCGACCCGTTGACATCCGAGGCCACCCGACTTCAGAATTTTCATACCTTCTTGGTTTATTTCTGAAGGAAGGTAATCGGCCGAATCTTCTATTTTATTCATGCTCGTGCTAATTATCGTTTGATTGTATTCGTGTTGGTTGAATCGAAAATCCACTCATTGTGTTCCTCTTGTAAATTTGACGTGGAATTGGAACTCTCCCTCTCGTTTCATTGTATTGAGCCCTCTCTTAGTCATGTTTATTTCTGAGGTTATATCGAGTATATGAGCCTCGTTTTGTTATCCGAGCTCTTATCTCGTGTTGATTGAAGTTCTTTTAAGTGCAGCGTTTGAAACCTCCATTTTGAAAACCTTTCGCTAAATTATGTTTGGTCGCTGTTTTGACCCTTAACACTCGGTCAAACATTTTCTAACTTTTCTAGTGAATTGTAGTTCATTCTGTTATATTTCATCTCCAACATTAATCGAGTAAATATTAATTTTGTGCTAAGATTTATTGCTAAAATACGATGGTTGCGCGGCCAGTTTTTTTAAATTTTTGATACTGCATATAGTTTGATTTCCTCGCTGTTTTTGAGTACTGTAACCTTGTCGTCTCTTTTTGGGGTCATCACATAAATTGTATTTTAATGAGTCATCTTTCTTGTGGAAAATGAATCGAGTGTTTATCATTTTTATATTTAGATTTATGACAAAAATTCGATCGTTGTGCAGTCAGTTTTTCATTCAAATCACATAAGTTAGAGTCTGTCTTTTTCACAGTTTTTGGCCTCTTTCCGGTGACCTGGAAATTTTTATGTCTTCATATGATGTGTAGCTTTATCTATTATGTTTCAAATGGCATAAGATTCATTCAAATACTATTTTTATATAAAGAGTTACGTCCGATTTTTGAAAAGTATGCGAGCAGTTTTTCTACAAAACTGGGATGCAGTTTGTGGTTTAGTGATGATCAGTTTTCATCCCTTTAACTTGTTCGTTCGCATTCGAGGTCTTCACGAAAAATGTAAACCTATTTCTTGGCTTTCGGTAACTTTAAAAATCAGGCCAAAATGTTTTCTACATCAAACATTATTTTCATTTTATTGGGGCTGCGCGTAGGAAAAATATCCGTTTTTCATCAATTTAGTTTTTATGTTACCACCTCTCCGTTTTTGGGTCGTTCGGCTTGTTTTCGTGTCGAACCGTAATTGTAAACTCGTGACTATTTTTTTCGAGTATTATTTCCAATCCTTTGAGAGTTTCAAAGTCCACAAAATTCCACGAACTACTTAGTCGATAATGTTCGACTAAGTATAATTTCTCGTAATTAATTCTAAGTGTCAAGGTAGTGTATTTATGAAACTATATAGATAAAATGTAGGTGTTTGACGAGCTGTGCTCTCATCCTACCAGCTTTTGTGTGTTATCTACTTCTTTGTAACTCAGGTGGGTTTTGAAAATTTGGCTATGCTGTAAATGTTATTACTGTTATTATTGTTTGCTTGTTGTAACACCCCGACTTTTAATATAAATCAGAGTACGCGTTTTTCGTAATTTTCTAAATAAATAAATAAAATATTTATTTTGCGAAACTGATTCGGGATGCTACCGTGAAAAACTTGATTTCTGAAAACCGTTAAGTTTTAAACTGATAAGTAAAACAGTTATAATGTCTTATCCGACTAATGTCGGAACAAAAACTAAAAATAAGTACTGAAAGTTTTAGCGGAAACAAAACGTGGCAAAACATATACACATAATTTCACAAAATCTCCTGAACTACCCGCCAGCTCACTTCTCGTCCCCGACCCTGCGACCTGAAAAACATGAAATGCGTGGGGGCGTGAGCACTAAAACACTTGTGCTCCGCAGAAACTCATACTAATGTAAACATTGAAAATAATAACAATATCATGATCTAAGCATATATATCTGAACTGAAACTGAAACTGAAACTGATATCTGATACTGGTCTGATCTCGCGACATACGTCACGTAACTGATAACTGAATATCTGCCGGCACAAACTAATACTGAAATCTGCCGGCACAAGCTAATACCGGACCATGTGCACACTCTAGTGGTTAGATTAGGCCACTAGAACCCAGAATGGACCGGAGACCATTCCGAGCGGTTACTGAATATACATACCTCAAACATGGTAGCGATATTATAATCAATGTAGTACTTAGTCTGCGTCCCCACCTGAACTGCTGAAACTGAACGGTAGTGCTGATATCTGAAACCTGATCAAACTGAAATATAATATAAACAATTACTAATGACTATGCTCAGATTGACAAAATTAACTGTCAAGATGCTCTACTGAACTTGACATGACGTTTAGAGTTAACCGGTATAACCGGAACTAATTTAACATGAACTGATCGGACATGAATTTATTGAACTGTCCCGGACCCAAAATTAACTAAAAATGAGACCTGAACATGAACCGGAACTTAAAAATATCATAACATGACCTGAACCGGGACTAGAACATGAATTTATGAGCTGAACCGGTCCAACCGGCCTGAACTGGACTGGACCGGACTGTACTGAACCGGACCGGACCGCTGGCCTGCTCTGGCCGAGCAGTCAGGTGCTGGCTCAGTCCACGGCCCTGCCGAGGCTGCGCACACAGGTGCGGTTAGGCTGGCCGCAGTTGCTGGCGGTTGGCGTGACCTGCTGATGACGTGCTGGTATGAACTGACACAGTGTGCACGCTCGCGTGCACTGGCACGCCTTGACATGACATGACCTTGATGGACTTGGCTGGCATGCAACAGGTACCGCTGCACGCTACCGAGGACACCAGCGTGCGCCTAGCGCAACGCAGGTGTCGACTTGGGCGTTGCCCCGTGCTAAGTGCGCAGGCGCAAGCATGACTGATGCTGCTGGGCGCTACCGCGCGCCGCAACAAGTAACTGGGCATGAACACGCGCACACTGGCGGCACGATGACTGGCTGACGTGCACTGGCCTTGCCAGCGGGCAGCTGCTACCGACAGTCTTGTGCGCGACGCCCCGCGGGCATGCGCACGCTGTCTGTCCGCGCTAGGTAACTTCTGGCGCGCTGTTGCCGCTACGTGCGGCAGCGTGGCCACGACCGACCTTTGTTGGCCGTCCAGCTATTTCATACGACCAAATCAACATGAAGTAACATGATATAACCTAACATGATCATTTATACTGATTTCCTTTAAAACTTATGAATTTTGCTCGACGGACTCGAAGGACGCGCACATCGTGCACGCGATTTCGGCGTTAAGCCTATCCCTCGACTAAACATGAAATTCCCTCGGCAAACAACACATAACTGAACATAAAATGCTATTTACTGAATAATTAAACATGAAATGCTCGGAGGATCACTTAATAAAACGACCATATACACGGACGGCTCGTGGCATGCGCTATGTGCGCATCCACGTCCCTCTAGCCCTCTCCACGACTAGGCATGGAAATTCTTCGACCAATATAAACTAACTGAACCTGATATATCATGTACTGACTGAATGACAATAATTCGAGAGTTCGGACGAAGACAGGAACATGCTCAACACGACCGAATACACACGACCGAGAGCAACTCATGACCAATACATGATGTTGATTTGAAATAACTTATCTAATATGATGCTAACATTAAAAAGAGGTAAACCGAAGTTACCTCTCGAACGCTCAGCTATGATTACTCGGAGCCCAAGCCTCCGTGCGTGCGATGAGCTACTCCGCGTGCGTGCCTTGCGCATAGGCTACGCGTGCGGTATGCGTGCGCATGTGCTATGAACTCTCCCTTACTATATCTGTACTTAATATAGCTGAATATATATATATATATGGCTCCAAAAGTGAAGGAAAAATCCTCCCATCTCTCCAATATATATATATATATGGCCGAGAGTTTAGAAATGAAGTTTTTAAAAAAATACTTGGGACACATGGCTTGATTTGGGCTACTTAAGAAAGCTTAGTCATAAGCTAAAAAATGCTTAGTCACCCTAAAGAGACATTAGCATGACACCTCATGCTTACAATACATGACCAACTAATGAAAAATGACACTTACAATAATGCACACGGCACTTTAGCACAAAAATGGACCAATTTGAAAATTAATCATGGTCACTCACGAGAAATTGAACATGAATAAATATTATGCTTAATAACTTAATTTGATCAATACCTATGATCTTTTCCCACAAATGCTCTCGGCATTTTGGAAAACATGGTTATAACTTCAATTAAGTATAATAACATACTTAGTTATTGAAAAATACATGAGTAATAAGATTAACTTGGTATTTAAATACCAAAATTAATCCGAACGTAAACATGATATTCAAAAAAATCAATTCGAATATTCATGACTTGGACGATTAATCCGAATTCGTGTAAAATTCGTCAACTTGACTTATTAACTCTGAACTCATTAATTAATTAAATGAATCGGTACCCAGTTACTGGGATAACCAAACCAAGTAATGCATCGACTAATAGTCGAACTTGGAATATAACTAAATGATTAACTTGAACTTGAACATAAACATGATTATTTATTAATAAAGGCTAGCTCAAAACTAAAAGCTAGTATTTTCTTTTATTAATAAAATACGGGGCGTTACAAAAAGTGTTGGGTTTAATTTGGCAAAGGGTCCATCGGAAGACAGAATTCGGTTTAAGCACAGCTATTGCTGTCACTAGCAGAGTTTCAGGTTGGCAAGGTTCCATGTTTTGAATACGCTCATTAAACTGAGAAACATAATCCTTGACACTTTCATCATCCGTCTGTACTATGTTGGTGATCGACTCTTTGGGAATTAGACAAATTTGCGCGCCGATAAAATGTGAGCGAAAAGCTGTTCTAAGCTGTTGCCACTTCCAAATGGAATGAGGTGGCAAGGTATAGTACCACTTCTGAGCACGTGGCCCCAGAGTAAAAGAAACCATACGACAGCGAAGAGCGTCGGACGCGCCGTGAAGGTCCATCCAAGAGGTATAATGACCTAGGTGTGCGTCTGGGTCCGACGTCCCGTCGTACATACCAATATAGGGAATATTTACCTTACCGGGCAAGACTTCTGCAGTTAATTCAGGTGCCAAAGGCGAGTCGGCCTCAACAAGCACGTTCGCCGAAGCTGGAACATGTCGTAACGATTCTTCTTGTGACCTGTGTCTGGTTTCCAGTTCGGCGAGCCTTTTGCGCAAAGCTTCTATCTCTTCAGAGTTTTGTCACGACATACGATTTCGCTCGATTTGTCGGCGCAAATCCTCATGATCAACTCGTGGAGGAGATGTGGGCTTGGGGGGTACAACAGTTCTATGACGATGAGTAGAATGACTCTCTGCAGTCATTTCCTGATTTTGGACAGCATCAGCTTCATGATTGTTAGGCACATGGTTAGCTGTTGGTCGGTTTTGTTGCTCTTGATGCCGAGATTCTTGGTGTGGCAATGACATCGCATGTGACGTAGCGGCATGAGCTATTTAATTCTGCGTCAGAGGATTTGGACATGGTGCAACAGTTGTAGGACAAGTTGTAACCGTTGGACCTGGCAACGCTCGTGCTATTAAAGACGTAAGACCCTGTATGAAATCTGGGTTCTGGAAAAAGGAAGCGAGATCTGGTGCAGCAGGAGGTCGCGCCATCTGCCCGAGAAAATGATTAATGTTTTGGCTGTGTGCAGCTTGCGATGCATGGTCACGTCCGGATTGGGACATTGCAAACAACAATGAACGCTCAAATGAGCGACTCAGAACTTGTGGTAGCTGTTTGTTGGTGTTATATACTTAAGCTTTGCTTTAGTAAATATTACACTTGTTATTCCTTGATGAATGAGAATTATGTTTGGTTAAATAAGTTCCACGTTCTGTTGTTTTGCATGTAGATAAGTGGGTCGTCATCGGGAGTACCAAAGATCACTATATCAGTTACTTGCGAAACAAGAATCGTTGGTTCACAACC
>CACSLK010027816.1:2712416-2722493 GCA_902706635.1 Striga hermonthica | reverse complement strand
CGATGCCTCAACCCAAAACTACTATAAATAGCGGACCTATAACAATTGTAAGGGGGGCTCTCTTTTCTCAAAATTTCCGAACTGTAAACACTTTACCAAGCAACACGCAAAAGCCCATCACGGCTCTTCACCTCGGTTCACCTCGGACCGGGGCCATTGTTGATTCACTCCTACATGCTTTACGTTCAAATCACCCCAAATTACTCACTTAATCATAAATTATATCGTTGTTAACAATCACATAACAACACTGGGAATTTTGATGTTTTCATATGATATGTAGCTTTATATCTTATGTTTCAAATGGCATAAGATTCATTCGAATACAATTTTTATATAAAGAGTTACGTCCGATTTTCGAAAAGTATGCGAGCAGTTTTTCTACAAAATTGGGATGCAGTTTGTGGTTTAGTGTTGATCAGTTTTCATCCCTTTAACTTGTTCGTTCGCATTCGAGGTCTTCAAGAAAAATGTAAACCTATTTCTTGGCTTTCCGTAACTTTAAATCGAGCCAAAATGTTTTCTACATCAAACATTATTTTCGTTTTATTGGGGCTGCGCGTAGGAAAAATATCCGTTTTTCATCAATTTAGTTTTTATGTTACCACCTGTCTATTTTTTGGGTCGTTCGAAAGTTCCAAAGTCCACAAAATTTCACGAACTACTTAGTCGATAATGTTCGACTAAGTATAATTTCTCGTAATTAATTCTAAGTGTCAATGTAGTGTATTTATGAAACTATATTGATAAAATGTAGGTGTTTGACGAGCCGTGCTCTCATCCTACCAGCTTTTGTGTGTTATCTACTGCTTCGTAACACAGGTGGGTTTTGAAAAATTGGCTATGCTGTAAATGTTATTACTGTTATTATTGTTGACTTGTGGTATGATCAAAGTATGCCTGTTGAACATGTAGCCTTCGATGTGAGCTGTACCGGCCATTGAACGGTTATCCCGTTAGCTATAGAACGTACCTGATGGGTAGTCTCCTTTATTATTGTTGGCAGTCAGGGCGTAAGCCTTGGCTGGTGATCCCCGTGTAAGGCCAAGGGCCATCGGGGTGGATTTACACCTACTGGCCGGGCACTCGATGTAAGGTCGAGGGCCATTCGATATATAGCCGGCAGTAGTCTATTGATATCCTACTGGCTAGGCACTCGATGTAAGGCCAAGGGCCATTCGATATATAGTCGACAATAGTCTATTGATATAGGTGTGCACATGAGAGTGATTACTGATTATTGATGGGAGATTGGGATAGATTAATGCTTCGTATACATACTGAGACCATACCTTTGATTATTGATAGTGATTATTATTTAGGTTAGCATTTATTGCATAGCGGTGAGTATTGTTTTCTTTTGTGCTCATCCCCACCGGCTCTTCACGGATGCAGGTTAGTATTTGCGGGCACGGCAGAGAGATGCGAGTGGTGGTCTGATTAAATGTCTTTACTTCCGCCTTGTTTTGAATATTGCTATTACCGCTTTATTTATTTTGAATTTTGGATTATGATAGGGAGTGTTCTCCCTAGTATTTATGAATTTGAGAAACCCAGTTTTGGGAGTTGATGTATGATGAATTCGGTTTGGGTGTTGACATGATTATTGAACCCGTTTGAGAGTTGCAATTATGATATTGTTGAAAATGGTTTTGAAATGAGTAGCGCCTCAAGTGTTTTCGAAATAAATTTTGAAAAATTTAGTCTGAAATTTGGCAAATAAAAGTGGGGCGCTACATAAAGCTTCATAATAATCAAAGTAATCGCTAGAACCAAACCTCGTGATGAGCTCTCTTTACAAATCCCTCGAACGCATGTGCTCGCCATTATTCTTGTGCAAGATCCACTGCCACCAGACATTCGCTTCTCCATCAAGATGATAGACAGCAATTTGAACTCGCTCATACCTTGGCACATCGTTGATCTCGAAATATTGTGATGCCCGACCCAACCATGCATCCGGATATACTCCCGTGAATGTGGGACGATGAGCTTCGGTCGCGTGTAAGCCCATTCCTCGTGGTGTTCGTCACGGTGGTGTCGCCGATCGTCGCCGCGCCTTCGGTCGTCACGGTGTTGGTGCCGCTCGTCGCGCGCTCGCGATGCATGCATCGCGCGCGTCCCATGTGATTGACGATCGTTCTCATGCTCGGTCCCGGTGCTGCTCGACGCCGTGGACCGCTCTTCGTGGCTCCTTCTCGGCCGGTGTGTCATGCGCGTAAGTTTCTCGGCCAAATCGTGGACCATAAGCTCGATCTTCGCCAATTTCTCGTTGGTCGTATGTTGGCCATCACCAATGGTCTTCAAGCTTTCTTCCAATGCTTCTATTCTTTCACGGTTTGACAACATATTTTTTTTTATGACTCTGGAAATAAACAAGACTACTAAGATGATTTTTTTTTTTTTTGATACCTCTCAAACTCACGAAAATAAGATTAAAAAAGGGAAAATTTCAAACAAAATAAAGAAACATTCGGTCCCCTCAAAAAAAGGAAAAATCGAATAAAAGATAAAATAGACAAAAACACGATTGGACTCTCTCAATGAAAGCACCAATGATGAGGGATCATGATTTTGCCCACTGCTTGTGGATAATCGCGCACTCGGGGCCTTCGACTAAACACGATAGGTGTGACTTCAAGATGCTTTCAGGGCCTTCTCTTAGACACAGTTGTATGATAAACACGCACTGCGGCCTTTCTTAAACACACGATTGAACACAACGTTCCTTTTCTATTCACTCATTCGCCATGAAATTAATGATGAGAGTACATGGGTATCTATAGGTGCAAATAAATCTAAGCCTACTCCAACTAGAACTCCTAAATCATGCAATAATATAAATCCTGAGGCAAGTAAATCTCCTAACATCTTCTACTAGTAAAATCCTAATAATACTAGAAGTAAATAAAAGAAATAAGGAAATAGAATCCTAATTAACTAGAAGGTCTTCAAAACTCCTTGCTTTGCTTGCACTCCAAGTCGGTCGAACCCTAAGCCCAACCGCCTCATTCGTGCACCGCCCTACGGCGTCATTCCTCCTCGTGCGCGGTAACGCACGCTTCGTCCTTGTCGCACGCCGCCTCGCCTAGTCCCGCGCGGACTAGGACTCCTGAGTGTCTACCTCCCACGCGCGTGCTATTGCGCATGCCAGCTGCTTGCATGCCTGCTGGCGCGTCCTCGCCCATCGAGCGCTTGTCGCGCACGCCACTTGCTTTCATCCCGCTTGCGCTGTCCTCCTGCGCCCCGCACATTGCGCCCAATGCCCATACGCTCCAATCGTCTACCGCGTGCCTATATGTGATAGTCGCTCCGCGCGTACCGCAACTCCCGTGGCCTGCTCGCATGTCGCGCACCCGTGTACACCCAGCACTGCCCACGTGCGCTCCACCTCATTGCGCGCATCATTTCCTGATGCGCGCCACTCGCCTTTTAGCCGTACGCCCGCCCACTCGTCACTACCATCCGTGCACGCCATCACTCCTGACCACTCTCCACACTCGTCAAGCGTCCCACAGCAATCCCCGACACGCATTATCCACCCATCTTCCACCCCTCGCATGCCCATTCTCTTAACCTCTACTTGCCAAGCACGTCTTTTTCGTGCACATGCTTTGCACCAACCGTTCATTTCCTTAGACCACGGCTTGCGTTTCCTCTTAGCTCGCTTGGCCTTGCGCCTTCTTGACCTCGGGCCACATCCTTTTGGCCAGTCTCTTCTGAAAGTAGACCAATATTCTTTGATTTGTGGCTCTTCTGGCCCATGTTCTGGCCTACTCTCGAGGTCATCGATCGTCTTGGCCTCGGACTCTCCAGGGTTAATAACCACTTCCGTATCAGCACGCCAGCGCGCCCGGCAACACGCAATCAGGCACGTGCATACGCCCGCGGCGTGCAGCGAGCATGGGGAGCACCCAGTCGGTCCGCAACATGCGCACGTAACGCCAGCCAGCAGTGCCCAACGCACGCTGGCCAGTCCCAGCGCGCGCCAGTGCGCCAGCATGCCCAGCAGGCCTCGGCACGTGTCTGGCAGCACGCCCGAGCGCCCAATCACCCTAGCATGCGCGAGCAGCTTAGCCTGCATGCCCAGCCACCTGCCCATGGTGCACAGTAGAGCCTGGCAGTGATAGTACGCGCCAGTGCCGTAGCCAGCGTGCTCGGCAATGGCAAGTCGCGCACGACAGCGCCAGTCGCGCGTCCCAGCGCCCAGTAGCCATCGGCCATGCACAGCAGCATGCCGATAGCCGTCCCACGCGCATCCGTGGTGTCAGTTGCACCCGCCAGCGCACGGCCCGAGACCAGTCACGCATGGGACTGCTGATGAAGATCGTGTGTTCCAATTGCCGATAAGCCATGAACCCGCGCCTTGAATCGCCGAGGTGTTCTTCGAGCCACAGCAGCGCCTCTTGGAACGAATAAAATTGCAATAGAATTTTGGTGGAAAACTAAAGCAATGTGAAAGAACAAAAGTTCAAATTTCTATTCATAAAATTCATGATGATGCAAAATAACATTGGGGGCCTTTATATAGGCATAAAATATGTCTAAGCCTAATCTACCTAGGGAACTAATAAAGCAATAAAATATTAAGTAGGCTCGACTACACTCTAGTGCGCGCACTTCTGCCGTCGCCTGTGCTTGCCTCTTGCGTGCATGGTAGGCTCGACTCACGGCGTTCTTGAGCTGCCTAGCCACTTCCGTATCATTCTTGTCCCCTTCAAGTGATTTCTTGTCCTCAAGGATGAAACTTGGAAATTGATCGCGCATCTCATCAAGGTCTTCCCACGTGGCTTCTTCAGGTGGAAACTCTTCCCACTCAACTAGAACCTCCCAACGATAGCGTCCTGCTTTCCTCAGTTTGTGATAATCAATCACACGTTTTGGGCGCAAAATGATCCTACCATCAGTTGTGGTTGCTGGCAATTCCTCACAATACTTCTGCGCTTCTCTTAAGCTTCTCTTGAGTTGTGAGACATGAATAACTGGGTGAATCTGCAAACTTTCCGGCAATTCTAGGCGATAAGTTACCTGACCAATGCGCTTCAAAATCTGATAAGGGCCATAGTATCGTACTCTCAGCTTAGTTGCTGCCCTCTGTGCTGTCGTGCGCTGTCTGAATGGTCGCAGCTTCAAGTAAACATACTCGCCTGGTGCATAATTCTCTTCTCGTCACTTTCCATCTACGAAGGCTTTAGTTCGATTTATCGATCCCTCGAGATTCTTCTTCAACTCTCGTAACATCAAATCTCGCTCTTCGAGTTCTCGACCGACTTCATTGTTAACCGTACCTCCTTCTGAGTAGTTGACCAGTGTTGGCGGTTTACGCCCGTACACTAGCTCAAATGGAGTCATCTTGGTTGATTCATGGTAGGTGGTATTGTACCAGTACTCAGCCCAGGGCAAAAAGTTTTCCCATCTCTTTGGAAATTTGTGAACATAGCACCGTAGGTATTGCTCAAGGGTTTGGTTGGTTACCTCGGTTTGTCCATCGTTCTGTGGGTGATATGCTGAACTAATGGATAGTTTGGTTCCCTGCAGCTTAAAGAATTCAGACCAAAAGTTGCTCATAAAAATCCTATCCCGATCAGAAACTATAGATCATGGAGCTCCGTGCAGCTTCATCACATACTTAACGAATAGTCTGGCAATTGACTTTGCGGTGTAAGGATGGGTGATGGGTATGAAGTGGGCATACTTCGTAAATCGATCCACTACGACCATCACACCGTTGAACCCATTAGAACTTGGCAATCCTTCGATGAAATCCATAGTAATGTCCTCCCAAACTGCATCGGGTACCGGTAGGGGCTGTAGTAGGCCGCTTGGTCGTCGCGAATCAGCCTTAGTGCGCTGCCAGTCGTCGCACCTCGCGATGTAGTCCTGGTCCATGACTTGCTGTCCTGGCCAAAAGAAGGTATTGGCTATTCTCATCCAGGGGCGGTAGATGCCCGAGTGTCCTCCAATCTTGGAGTCCGGGAAGTGTTGCATGATTTTCTCACGTAGCTGCCCACTGTCGGGGACGAACACTCGGCCTCGATGTAGTAAAAGGCCGTTGTGCAGCTCATAATCAGCAATGGTCTCTCCTGCCTCGACCTTTTGACGCACTTCCTTACAATGAGTATCCTCTACTTGCACCTTTCGAACTTCCTCCCAGATGGTCCATGTTGGCCCGGTGATCGCATCAAGTTCAGCCACATCTATCTGTCGAGATAGGGCGTGTGCTACAGTATTCTGTCGACCTGGCTGGTAGACTATCTTAAAGTCGAACCCCATAAGCTTCGAGATGAACTTCTGCTGCTCGGAAGTAACGATCCTTTGCTCGAGTAGATGATTGAGTGGTTGCTGGTCGGTCATAATCCGAAATCGTCGCCCTAGAAGATAGGGCCTCCAACATCTCACAGCTTCGACAACAATGAGCATCGTTTTGACGTACACAGATAGACCCAATCGAGTCGTGCCTAGTGCTTTGTTGAGATAGGCTAAGGGTCGCCCTTCTTGCACTAGTACAGCTCCAATTCCAATATCACTAGCATCTGTGTGTACCTCGAACAAGACATCAAACCTTGGCATTGCAAGTACTGGTGTTGTAGTCATGGCGCCCTTCAGTTTCTCAAATGCCTCCTCGCTAGCCTTTGTTCATGAGAACCCTCCTTTATTGGTCATCTCCGTAAGTGGCTTGGCAATGGTTCCATAATCCTTTACAAACTTCCGGCAATAGCCCGTGAGCCCTAGGAACCCTCTAAATTGCGTGAGACTTGTTGGCTTGGGCCAGTCGACCATCGCCTCTATCTTCCTTGGATCAACCGTGACGCCATTATGTGATATAAAGTGGTCTAAGTACTCGACCATCTCCTGCCCGAATGAGCACTTGGATGGCTTGATGTGAAATGAGTTAGCCTCCAAGACTTCAAGCACCACTCTCAAATGCTCCAGATGTTCAGCTGATGACTTCGAATATATCAATATATCATCAAAAAAGACTAGAACAAACTTACGTAGATGCTCCTTGAAGATAGAATTCATAGCAAACTGGAAAGTGGATGGGGCGTTGCATAGCCCGAATGGCATCACCAAATACTCATAGTGTCCCTGATGCGCATGAAAAGTTGTCTTCGGTATGTCGGCTTTGTGGAGTCGAATCTGATGATAACCAGCTCTTAGATCGAGCTTCGAGAAGTAACGTGATCCAGCTAACTTATCGAGCATGTCGTCGACACTAGGAATAAGAAATTGATCCTTGATAGTCGCGGCATTCAGAGCTCGGTAATCAGTACAAAACCTCCACGTACCATCTTTCTTTTTAGCTAACAGTACTAGTGAAGAAAACGGACTTTTGCTATGCTTAATTAACCCCGACTCTAGCATCTCAGCTACTTGCCTTTCAATCTCAGTTTTCTGTAAGTGAGCGTACCTATAGGGATGGACATGTACTGCATGCTGCTCATTAACTAGGGGTATGCGGTGGTCGAACTCCCGGTGAGGTGGTAGGCCCTGGGGTTCGCCTAGCACTCCTTCGAATTCTTCAAGAAGCTCGTGCACATCGGCTTGCTGCTATCCTGCCTCTTCCATATGCGACTCCTTAGTTTCGACCACTACTGCGTATATTTGACCGCCACTTCGCCAAACTCTTTCGATACTTTTCAACCCAACTTCTTCCGTACCTTTCTTAGTGCCTGTGCTTAGAGTGACTTGCCGACCTCCAGATTTGAACTCCATAACTCCAGTCCAGTAGTCGGTGGTCACCTTGTCTAATCCTTTGAGCCATTGGACTCCTAGCACGACATCAGGCCCAACTAGGGGTAAAGCATAGAGATCCGCCTTTACCGTAACTCCTTGGAACTTGATTGGCACCTTTCGAAAGGATTCTCACCATTAGCTACTCGTACCTCAAAGGGCTCAATCTTCGTGGTTGCTAAATTCAGCTTCTGCGACAAGTCAGCGTTGATGAAGTTGTGTCATGACCCGTTGTCTACGAGCACCATCACCCTTCGATCCTTGACCCAAGCTGGCAATCGCATCGTCCTTGGCCCTCTAATCCCTGCCATTGTGTGCATCGAAATTTATGCTTCTTCTTCGAGCACTTCAACCTCATCCTCCTGATGTGGTTCTTCCTCGACCTTAGATCCTTCCTCATCAGAATTAGCAACTTCGATCACAGAAGCTTGCTTACATTGATGGTCTGGCGTAAATTTCTCTTCGCATTTGAAACATAGGCCCTTCTCTCGTCGACGCTTGACTTCCTCGAGAGAAAGCTGCCTAACCACGGGCCCCGGTGGTCGAGCGCTGATGGTCAGTTGTGCGCCCGCGGTCGCATGGATTGGTCCTGTGCGTCGGTTATCGGTGAATCGGCCGTCTGCCCGTCCCCTTCGCGTTGCAACTAGATGGTCTTCGCGGCATTGGACTACCTCCATGGTTGTGTGCATCGTGTCTGGCCGCTCCAGTCGGACTTCAGCGGCTATATCAAATTTAAACCCACCTATGAAGGCTCCCACCATTGCATCCTCGGACCAATCTCGCACGCGGCAGGCTATGCGTTCAAACTACTTGATGTACTCGCGCCAGCTGCCTGTCTGGCGTATTCGTACGAGAGCCTCGTTGTAGTTATGGTAATCGGACGTACCAAAGCGTGTGAGCAACTCCCTCTCAAAGATATCCCAAGTGATAATTTTTTGTCATTTGCGGTAGATCCTTGTGAGCCATTGACACCATACATTGGCCTCACCATCAAGATAGAATGTTGCGTACCTTACTCGATCATGGCCTTCGATTTCATTAAGTTCGAAGTATTGCGCAATTCGGCTGAGCCAAGCCTCCGGATCACTACCCGTGAAGGTGGACATCACGAATCTTGGCTTGTCGGGCCTCGTCCGCTCTCGGTAATTGGATGCCTGCGATCACTGGTCGAACTCATCCTCGTACTCGTAGCCTTTGCGTCGTCGTTTCTCGTCATGGCGCTCATGCGCGCACCACTCTTCGTGCCGATCCTCGCGCCATGGTGATGGCGTGCGCTCGGCGTGCTCGACATGTCGGCGGTGTTCGCGCCTTGGATGGTCGCCGCGCTACCGTGTGAGTTGCTGCTGGAACAGGCGCAAGACTTCTTCTAATTGATGCTCGAGTCGTGTCACGGCGGCGTTGGTGTTGTTTTGGCCTTCGTCGAGCGATCAAAGCCTTCCCTCCATAACTTCGCTCATACTTCGCATCTGGATGTCAAGATTATCGATCTTGTCCTTCATCTCCTTATTGGCCATTGCTTTCTTCTCTTCCCTACGCTCTTTGCTTCGAGAACTCGTGATGATATTTTTTTTTTGAGGGGGTCGAAAAAGAAGAAGAAAAAGAAAGGGAATAGGATAGAAGAAAAACACACGATCTAACACCTCTCAACGAGAGCACCAATGATGAAGATCGTGTGTTCCGATTGCCGATAAGCCACGAGCCCACGCCTTAAATCGCCGATAGGTATTCTTCGAGCCACAGCAGCGCCTCTTGGAACGAATAAAATTGCAATAGAATTTTGGTGGAAAACTAAAGCAAAGTGGAAGAACAAAAGTTCAGATTTCTATTCATAAAATTCATGATGATGCAAAATAACATGGGGATGGGGCCTTTATATTGGCACAAAATATGTCTAAGCCTAATCTACCTACGGAACTAATAAAGCAATAAAATATTAAATAGCCTAATTAATCTAGATCTCATAATGTGATGGAAACAACTTGTCTTGCACTCCACTCAACCTCTCCCTCTTTGGCCCTTTCACGCGATCGCCCTACGCCCAACCGCCCGTGTCGCCTAGTCCTTGCGGCACTAGGGCGCGCCGCCTTAGCGCGTGCGTGCAGTGGCGCCTGGCGTGTTGCGCACGCCAACGCTGCCTGCGCCGCCCTCTCACGCGTGGTCACCCGCCAGTCTGCACTCCTCGAGGACAGCGGCTTCGTGCCCCGTACGTCCTTCCCATTGGGCGTGTGGTGGACGCCTTTGCTCCCGGTTGCTTCCCCGCGCGCGTGCTGCCCCGCCTTTTCGCACGCCTCGAGGCATGCGGCCTCGTCCGCTGCGCGTGCCTCCTCTGCGCCCGATCTTTCC
>CACSLK010027816.1:2681663-2699000 GCA_902706635.1 Striga hermonthica | reverse complement strand
CGCGCTCGCCCATCTGGTTACCCAGCTCTCGCGCGTCCTTGTCATCCGCGCGGCCGTTGCCCATGCTCGATAACCCCGCGCGATTCCCGCGCCTGTCCACTCAGCGCCCCAGCGTTCCGTTCGCCTGCTGCGCGCCTACATGCGCCCAGCGCTGTCCGCGTATCGTCCAACGCCCGATGCGCGCTCGTCCATTTACTGAAATCCCTCGTGCGCATCAACCTCCCGACATCCTCCCCCTGCGCACCTTTTCGCCCAATCTCTAAGCGCCATGCGCGTCTACGCCAATGCGCGTATTCGCGCCCTTCTTTGCGCTCGATTGTCGCCCGTCTTGGGACCATCTTCTCACATGCTCTTGCGTACCTCTGTGTATGCCCTTCAAGCCTCGATCTCTCGAGCTTCTTGCTCGACCTCGTATGCCATCGTGCACGTCGGTACCCTCGTATACGTGCTCGTGCACGTCTCCTAGGCCATGCAAGCCTCGTTTGCGCTCTTTGCTTGGCCTTATCCATTAGCCGCGGCCCTCGGCCTTTCTCATCATCGGGGGTCAAAACCCACTTCCGTATCAGCCGCCGACGACGTCAGACCGCCTTCCGACCGACATGACTCATCTCTCGGCACTTCACAATTGTCTAAACATAGCATAACATTTAATGAATAATTAGACATGAACACCCGATGGTTTATTCCTTGACATGATCCCGTACTATGTTCGGCCCGTGGACCCGCGACGTGCGCGACCACTCTCTCGGCCGAACTTCCCAACGACAAAAACAATTATCGAGCACCCAACATGACTGAACATTTAATCATATAACTTAACTAAATAGGGTCTATTAGATCAAAGAATTTCTGATATAACATGATGATTAGATATGAATTCTCCCGCGGACACACACACACGGCTACACACGGCCGCACGGCTCAACGCCACAACATGAACGAGACTTCGACCAAAAACGGAACTAGCTCATTATTAGCATAATCACTTCAGAGGTAAGCTTGAATTACCTTCTCAATTAGTCGATGAAATCACAAGACTTGCTCGAAATCTCCCTTATTCCTTGCGTACGCGTGCGTGTTTGATGTTGTGCGGTGCTGGACTGGCTTGCATATGGTGTTAGCTCCCTTGCTTGATAAAAATTTTTGACCTCTCTTACACTCTATGCTAAGAACCCTCTGTTGCTGAAAATACTATATGGAATTGTGGAAAAATTTTCGGTCCATACTCCCTAATATACTAAAGCCGTTGGGAAAATGATGATGAAGTGGTGATGTGCGTGTGGCGTGGCATTTTCCGAACATGCCAAATGATGGCTATTAAGATGGGTAATGGGTTACTAAGCACCTCTTAAGTTGCCACGTTTCTGGTTCAAGAAAATGAAAAATTCCCACCTTTGAAGAAACTTACGGTTTTAAGAATTAATTGGAACAAATTTCAAATGACTTCAAAATAAAATATGTACGGAAATTGATTAAAAATTGGGACAATCTATCTATTTTCCCCCACGGCTTTAATGCTTTCAACATGATTAATTTGTTAATTAATCACTAACTTATGCCTAATTAAATATTACGCATAATATTAGATTACCAAAATTATTTCGAACGTAAACGGGACGTCGAAAATAATTTCGAGAAATCTCGACTGAAAATAATTAATTTCGAAAATAATAAACGTTAACATTATTATATCGGAATTAAAACATAATTTATACTGACAAAATATCGGGATATTACAGGCCGAATTTCTCTTTGTTTTATTTTTGAATTTTTTTGGTTCGAATTTTGTTCGAAATTTTTAGAGTCTTAAAAGAAAAAAAATGTCTTACCCACCATTAGTTGAGTTGGATTGGGAAGATCTTGAGTATCTCGAAGGTTTGGAAAGGGAATTAACACCTTGGGAGCAAGATTATTTGGAAGAGATGTACGAGCAAAAGGAGGAGTATGAAAGACTACTCAAGATCATCGAGGAAGAGATCTTACTCGTGGACGAAGAGGGCCTTGGCGAGGAGACGTGCGTGAAAGAAGAAGCGATCAATGTCAAGGGTGAAGTCTTGGTCGAGATCGAAGGAGAGGATAAGCCCGAGCTAGTTGAGATAATCGATGTTGCAAGCGAGATCATGTTTGAAGAAAGCCGCGACGCGACGCACAAGGAGGGCAACATGGATGAAGAGATGTTCGTAGTCGAGGTGTTGGTCGAGGTCGACGAGGACCGTGAGTTGGATGTGCGCATGGTCGAAGAAAGAGTGCCCGATGTTTGGATGATTGATGATGAATCCTTGAGGACAAGGAAAGTCTCGAAGAGGAGAGGAATGATACGGAAGTGGGTTCCGGACCCCTGTGACAAGAAGGGCCAAGAGTCGAGATGACCCGATGAGGCTGATAATGGGGCCAAAACGACGCATGCATGGCCTAAGAGACGGGTACGAGCTCGTATGTGGGGCACTCAAGCACATGAAAAGTGGCACGTACAAGGCAGTAGACAAAGGCGCGCACACGCGCATTGGCGTAGAAGCGCATGGCGCTTGGAGAATAGGCAAAGTGGCGCGCAGGGGGAGGTTGTTGGGTGGATGGCGCGCGAGGGGGATTGCTATGGGTTAATGAACGGATGCACGAGTACATGCGGGTGGGCAGGTACGAGCTAGCAGCGCGCATCGAGGCTTGATGCGCGCGAGAGGACGAGCGAGCGAGAGAGTGCGTGCGAGGGGTGGAGCGACACGCGGATGGCGTGGGGTGCACGGGTGTACGCGGTAGGTGATCCGAGCACGGGCATTGGCGGAACGCGCTGGGCGTCGCATGGAAAGCAGGTGGGGTGCACTAGGCAAGCGAGTGGAGGTGACGCGGGCGATGGCTTATACCGCGTACGCATAGGAGTACTGGACGATGAGCACGGGGCGCAAGGCGACACGCGCAAGGCACAATGCAAGAACGAGGTGGCATGCCTAATCCTCGTAGGAATAGGCAAGGCGCGAATACTAATACTCGCATGAATAGGAAAAGTAGTTGAGTGCCGGAACGCGCGTGGGAGATCGATGACAGGAGTAATCCTCAGAAGATCAGGAAACGTAACCGGGAGCATATTCCTAGTAGGAATATGAATAATGGATATGGGCTCGAAGCATGGTCGTACAAGGAATAGGAGTGGCACAGCAGGCGCGTGAGACCTAGTCATCGAAGGACTAGGCGAGCGGGGCAGTGCGCGCGTGCGTGCAAGGCAAGGCGCGCGACACCTAGCAGCCCAAGGAGTAGGCAACGCGCAAGTCAGCGCGCGGGGAGGCGGCGTGCGAGTACTTGGGCACAAGACTTGGAGCTTCTAGAATTGATTGGAGTGCAAGACAAGTAATTAGGAGATCTACTAGATTTAGGATTTTTTGGTAGTAGGATATTTACTTGCCTTAGGATTTAATATTTTATTGTTTTATTAGTTTCCTATTAAGATTAGAACTAGAGGTAGTTGGCATCTATAAATACCCATGTACCTCTTCATTTATAAACATGTTGAGTCTTGGAATTGATGAGTGAATCTCATAGAGGGGGAACTTATGTTCTTACGTGTATTTAAACAAGGCCGTTAGTGCGTGTTTACATACAGTGTCGGAGAGAAGGCCATTAGAGCATCTTGAAGTCACAGTGTCTAGGAGAAGGTCGATAGTGCGTCTGTTAGATACACCTATCGTAGATAAACGAAGGCCCTAGTGCGCTTTATTCACAACCTGGAAATAGAGTAAAGACACGATCCGTCATCACGTACACTGCACGCATGGCCGCTGGCGGCATGCTGTTTGGGCGCTGCCGCACGGGTTGTGCACGACGCACTGTTGGCGTTCGCGTGCTGCCGCGTTGATGAAGATTGCGTGTCCCGGATGTACAATTGCCTTGAATTTGCGTGCGAACGGCTCCTTCTCAGCGTGGTGCAGACGATTCGGAGGTTAAACTCCTTGTCTTATCGCGATAGATGAGACAGCTCGGACGTGAATCCTTGCCAAACTCGAGCTTATGACGAACTATGCGGTGGAACGCTCTTTTCGACACAAGAATTTTGTGGTAAAACACTAAGAATTCTCAATAGAAGAAGATGAACAACAGTTTGGGTTTTTATTAATATTCAAGATGATGAAAAATAACATAGGGAAGGGGCCTTTATATAGGCACAAAATATGTCTAATCCTAATCTACCTAGGGAATTAATGAAGCAATAAAATATTAAGTATCCTAAACAATCTAGATATCATAATGCAATAAGGAAACTAAATAACTAAGGGTCTAATTCCTTGGCTTGCACTCCAAGTAGTCTTGTCTTGCACTCCACTCCAAACTCCTAGCCTCCCATCCGCCGCCTTGGTCCAACTGCCCGCGCGTAGCCCTAGTCCTCGAGGACTAGGGTCGCGCCTCCTACGCCCGCCTATCCTCTTGCCTCGAGTATTAAGGTCTCGCGCCATGCGTGCGCCATTCCTATTCCTTGAAGGATCATGCCTCAAGCCCGCATCCACTTTGCCTATTCCTACTAGAAATGCACTCCAGGCTATGTTGCCTGTTCTTTCTAGGATTACTCCCATCACAGATCTTTCACGCGTGTTCTAGTCAGCTGTTTTCCCTAGTCCTGCAGGTCTAGTATTCACACCTTGCCTATTCCTATGAGGACTAGGCTTGCTGCCCTGGTCTTGCCTCCCCCTTCGAGTGTGCACGTGATCGCACCCTTCACCCGCGTAACTATCTCGTGCGTGTCGCCCAGCACCCTGCGCACCTGAATCGCACGCCTCCCGATCTTTTGTGCCACCTGATGCTTTTGCTATCCCCACCAAGTCTTGCTCCTTCAGCGTGAATCCTAAAACCTCGAATGGCGCTTCCGTTCGGGGTGTGGTCTCGTCCGCGTGCGTCTACGCCATTGCGCATGTTCGCGCTCTTCCGGTTAGGTCGATTCATGCCTTGGCCGCATTTGGGTTGACTTCTGCCGCCTCTTTTATCTCGTGCTCCTCGCATTCACGCTCGTAACCGTCGCTTAGGCCATGTGTGCGTAGTTTTGGCCCTTTTCTCAGCCTTCTTGAGCCTTCTCGGGTCTTGGACCTTCTCGTCGTCGGGGCTCGAAACCCACTTCTGCATCATTCCCGCCCCCTTTGAGAATGTCCTTGTCCTAAAGGACTCGTCCTCCACCATCCACCGAGTTACCTTCTCCTTACCATTCTCCTCAACCTCCATGTGCGCCAATTCTTCTTTAACCTCGAACCAGACTTTACTCTCGACATCGATCACCCAGACCTCTTCGAAGTACTCTTTGACCTGCTCAACCACGGGCTTGGCCTTGCACTCGACTTTCTCAACCATGAACTTGGACATGTCTTCTCGGGCGATCTTCGGTCACTCCAAGTTAGTCGAGGCATGGGAACGTCGATCGAAATCATCTCTACATTCCTCGTACTCGGGCCCTTCCCACTCATACTCCCTCGACCGCATCTTCGCTCGCCCCCATGGTGGTGGTGGTTGCCGCACCAAGCGCATCACCTCATCCATCATGCGGTTCATGGCGTTCACCATGTCTCGTTGCGCGTTGTGGAATGATTGTGCGAGATGAGCCATGTTGCTTGTCATGGTGACGTTTGTAGCTTCCAATCCTTTGCTTAAGCTCACCATATTTGCTTCAAGATCGCCGAGCTTCTCTTTGGTTTCTTTGGCCATGATGATGATATAATTTTTTTTTTTTTGAATCAAATGAAAAGAAAATGGAATGGAAAGAAAAAGACAGACGATCTAGCACCTCTTAACGAAACCCTCTCAATGAAAGCACCAATGATGAAGATCGCGTGTCCCGGATGTACGATTGACTTGAATTTGCGCACGAACGGCTCCTTCTCGGCGTGGTGCAGACGATTTGGAGGTTAAACTCCTTCTCTTATCGCGATAGATGAGACAGCTCGGACGTGAATCCTTGCCAAACTCGAGCTTATGACGAACTATGCGGTGGAATGCCCTTTTCGACACAAGGATTTTGTGATAAAACTCTAAGAATTCTAAACACAAGAAGATGAACAAAAGTTCGGATTTTTATTAATATTCAAGATGATGAAATATAACATAGGGAAGGGGCCTTTATATAAGCACAAAATATGTCTAATCCTAATCTACCTAGGAAGCTAATAAAGCAATAAAATATTAAGTATCCTAAACAATCTAGAAATCATAATGCAATAAGGAAACTAAATAACTAAGGGATCTAATGCCTTGGCTTGCACTCCAAGTAGTCTTGTCTTGCACTCCACTCCAAACTCTTAGCCGCCCATCCGCCGCCTTGGTCCAACCACCCGCGTGTTGCCCTAGTCCTCAAGGACTAGGGTAGCGCTTCCTACGCCCGCCTATTCTCTTGCCTCGAGGATTAAGGTCTCGCGCCATGCGTGCGCCATTTTTATTCCTTGAAGGATCATGCCTCGAGCCCGCATCCACTTTGCCTATTCCTACTATGAATGCACTCCCGGCTATGTTGCCTGTTCTTTCTAGGATTACTCCCGTCACCGATCTTTCGCGCGTGTTCCGGAACTCAGTTGCTTTCCCTAGTCCTGCAGGGTCTAGTATTCGCACCTTGCCTATTCCTATGAGGACTAGACTTGCTCCCCTGGTCTTGCCTCGCCCTTCGAGTGTGCACGTGATCGCACCCTTCGCCCGCGTGACTATCTCGTGCGTGTCGCCCAGCTGATGAGGGATCGTGATTTTGCCTACTGCTTGTGGATAATCGTGCACTCGGGGCCTTCGACTAAACATGATTGGTGTGACTTCAAGACGCTCTCAGGGCCTTCTCTTAGACACGGTTGTATGATAAACATGCACTCATGGCCTTGCTTAAACACACGATTGAACACAACGTTCTTTTCAATTCAACACATCAATTCTGGACATGAAAAACAATGAGGGAAGACCCCTATTTAGATTCTAAATTACTCTAATCCTACTCCAATTAGAACTCGTAACTCTTGCATGAATATAAATCCTAAGGCAACTAAATATCCTAATTACCATACTAATAAAATCCTACTAATACTAAAACTTCTAATTACTTGCCTTGCACTCCAAATCCTTGCCTTGCACTCCAAGCATAGGAAGCCTAGCCGCCCTAGCAGCCCGCCGCCTAGATCTTGCGCCGCCTTCACGCCTCGCCCTAGCCCTCGAGGACTAGGGCTGCACCGTCTTTGCCCATGCGGCATGTCCTCTCGTCTCGAGGCTTAAGGTCTCGCCCCATGCGTACGCCTTTCTTATTCCTTGAAGGATCATGCTTCGAGCCCATATCCACTTTGCCTATTCCTACTAGGAATATGCTCCCGGCTATGTTGCCTGATCTTCCAAGGATTACCCCCGTCACAAATCTTTCACGCGCGTTCCGGCACTCAGCTGCTTTTCTTATTCCTGCGGGGTTTAGTATTCGCGCCTTGCCTATTCCTACGAGGATTAGGCTTGCCCCTTGTTCTTGTATTTTGCCTCGCGCATGTCGCCCAGCGTCCCGCGCACCGCGCCTCGCTCATCTATCGCGCGTCCATGCACGTCCAGTGCTGCCCGCGCATCATCTAGCGCCCGATGCGCGCTCTTCCATTCGCAGTTGCCTCCTCCGCGCGCTAACCACCCAACATCCACCCCCTGCGCGCCACTTCGCCTAACCTCCAAGCGCCATGCGCGTCTATGCCAATGCGCGTGTGCGCGCCCTTCTTGAATGCACCCTTTCTTGCGCCCGAAGCACCAGGAAGTGCCCGCTCGTCCGTCTTTTGCCCATTATCGCCCACCTCGCGCGCACTACACTCAAGTGCGCGTACTTCCACTGTCTCTCGCGCTAGCCCCTGCGTGCGGGGTAAGCGCGACTTGCGGCATTCTTGAGCTGCCTAGCCACTTCCGCATCAGCGCGGCCTGGGCGCTGCTGCGCCCGCCTGCGCATGATTGGACGTGACTCGTGCACTGACGGGTACGACTGGCACCACGCATGCGCATGAGACGGCCATCGAGTGTTGCTGGCGTCGGCCTGCGCATGATTGGACGTGACTCGTGCGCTAACGGGTACGACTGGCACCACGCATGCGCATGAGACAGCCATCAAGTGCTGCTGTGCACTGCCGACGGCGACTGCGTATTGGGATGCGGGACTGGCCACTGCCGAGCACGTTGGCTTCGGTATTGTCGTGTGCGAGCACTGCCGGGCGCTACTGTGCACCGCAGACAGGCAACTGGGTACGCTGGCTATGCTACTCGCGCTCACTAGTGCGACTGGTGCCATACGGGCACTACCAGGCGACCCTGACGGCACACGGTGCTCGGGCTGTTAGGTTCTATTAGGAACGTCGACAATGTGTACATTCAAATCCATTGAATAATAAATCCTAACGCATCGGAATCTATAGTTAGGATTAGGACTTACGGTTTAAAATTTCTGCCGACTCTGAGACGTTTCTGATTTCTGTGGATGGAGATCTTCTGAACACCAAAGTCTAATGGGCATCTAGACTTGGCCTTTTTCGATTCTAATCGAGTCATCAAGGTGCTCTAATCGATCATCAACCTCATCGGATCGTCTCGAACCTTCGGTAAGTGCGTTGGACTCCTCGGGCCGCTCGAAAACCACCTCGGGCACAAACCGGGACTTCTGGACCAAGTTGAACCAGGTTGAACCTTGCTGGTCACGTCTGGACCGGTCTGGTGGTGTTCTGGACCGGCTGGAGCATGCTGGGCCGATTTGGGAACTCGCTGGGTTCAGAGGACAGCTTCTGGGCCGTTTTCGCTCGTTGGGCCACACACATGAAGGCTTATGGGCCGAAGAGACGCGCATCTGGGCCTCGGAGGAGCGCTGCAGTCGCGGGCTGAAGACCGGGCTCTTGCAGGCTGGGATCAAAGGGAAGAGCGGGCTTGGCGCGGGCTGGGACTGTGAGAGGCGCGGGCCTGGATGTGGGCCGCACGGCCTGCGCGTTCTTCTCTTCAACTGGTAACAAAATAAAATGACTGCAGAAGGGAGGATTCGATCCCGCGACCTCGCAGAAGAAATACCGCCTAGAAGACCACTGCGCTACACGCTCTCCTCGCTTCCTAGGCTTGCGTGGATGCTGATGAACTTGAACGCGAGCTGGACACCTGGGCGCGGACAGAGCTTGGAGACCTAGACGCGTGCGAGAATATTTCCGGCGAGATGAACATATGTATATATTCAACGAGATACAAATCAACAACCTTCGAATCTTCTATTGTATGACCTTTACACGATCTCTAATAAATCTTGGTGGAGCGATTTAGTAGATTTCCCAAAACCTCTTGATTATCTTCTTCTAAGACCTTACGGTGGTAACCGATTTTTCTTTCGAAGAAGAATCTCTCTCTTTCATTCTCGCTAGAGGCCGAATTTCTCCAGCCCTTCGGGGAGAAAAACGTGTAAAGCATGTTCAAGAGGTTAGGGGACCTAGTCAATTTATAGGCTACAATAGGGACCTAAAGGAGGTGCTAAATATGGGTTTATTCCTTAAGGTTTAGGAATCCTTATTATCTTCCATCTCCTTTTCCCATCTTCATATTCCTAATATTTAATTACCTTCTAGAAGACTCCATAGTCTCCTAACCCTATGTAATATTCTAGAAGGAATATTCTCATCCTTAGGGAATTATGGAATATAATTAATTCCTAATTCTTAATCTGGGAATTAAATAATAAAACATTCCACTAAAGTAATATTATTGCTCTCCCCATTTAGCTCCGAATTACAATTAATTCATTTCCACTAATTAAATATATATTAATCTAATTGATCGATTTATCTCCCCATGTTTAAGATATAACGTTCGTCGATTAATTAAATTACTGACAAAATAATTAATCAGCTTCTTATTCATTTCCGAAACTAGTACCACTCAGATCCTTAATCATTATGCCAGATAACACATCCGCCTGTAGCGCTTGACATAATATTCATTCCTGAGCTCATTTCGGGGACGTCATCAACCCAGCGCACTGGGACACAGTGGCCGTAAATAATTTATAACGGCACATCATATAAACACACTTACTTACCAAAATACTGAGTATGTCATCCTAAATATGAATCACCCTTGATAAATCAAATAAATAAGTAATGAATACATATGCCCTTTTTATATTATCTTACAGCTTAAGAGTACGTATCAATTGCTAAAGGTCTAGATTACAACAAAGATCAGTGAGTCTCATAATCTTATCCTTCCGTGATCCTGTTCAATACTTAACATAAGTACTAGTGTAATTCTCCAGTCAAAGACAAACTGAATCAAGAATACACTACAGTCTTTTTCCAAGAGGGGTCTCACTGCCTGTCTAGACTATGAACAAATAGTTTAATCTTACAAGGAACCGATAGGTGATCTTTCTGTACGAAACACTTCGAATACACTATCTCAATGTAAGACAAGGAGTATGATTGCATAAATAAATAAACTACAAGCATATGTACTATGACCGAAACATGATGGACAGATCAAAATGGAATTGATAGAATCTGCAAAACCGAGCTTTTACAGTATACCTCCAACACGGGCGTGCTGTCGGGCACTGACCGAGGCCTGCTTACGCATGTTGGCGCACTGTCGGGCGCGCTGGCGTGCGCTGGGACTGGCCAGCTTGCATCGAGGCACTGCTGGCTGCGTGTTCCGAGGTGGCTAAGCGCTTCGGGCGCTGGCCACGCTCGCTACGCACTGCGGCACTGGACGACCGCAAGCTGACTGCATACTGTCGTTTGTAACTGGCGTGCGCTACGCGCACGTCCACTGGCGGCACGCTACTGGGAACTGCGGTACGGGCTACACGGGCGTACACGGGCTACCCACTTGACCGCAGGCCATTACCGGCTGCGCTGCACCGCTGTGCGCGGGTGGGCACTATGGTCGGCACCTCGCCGGCCGTCCGACAACTTTTCCGGCAACGATGACATGACAGATCATAATATGACATGAAATGACTAAAAATACACAAATTTCTTGGAAGTGTTCGGTTAGAAATTGACATGGCTCGGTTGGGCCTATATGGCACCTACGAACACAATTCTTCTATTTAAATGAACTCGACTATATATATTCTTCTCATGATCTCCCTAATATGATCCTATAATCACCAAGAGAGAGTCATTACTAGTTTACCTCTTCGGTTGCTCGTGGAGTCGCGCTAGGCCTCGTGCGCTTGCTCGCGTTCTCTCGATATGCGCGTGTGCTCGGCTCCTCTCGGGTATGGCTAGGTACGGTAGCTCTTGCTAAAATAAGTGGTTATAATATGACCCTAACATTTCCAGCCGCGTTAATAAATCAAGAAGATGATAGAGTATGTGTCTAGAATAAGAATTAGCTCGGCTTGAATTTATATGCGTACAAAGCTACAATTTTTGGCCCTTTTCTCCAATTTCCCAAACTATGATATGCTTATGGAATTTGCTACACAAGTTCAAGTAAAATCCTCCCACTCTCGGTTATAGAAAATAAATAAGAAGAATTCTTAAGGGAAAATGATGTAAACTCCTATTTACTACACATGATAAGCGCCCTCGGTTTTCTCCCTAGATCCACTCGGCAATACCTATATATATATATATATATATATATATATATATATATAGAAGTAGTTTCAAATGAGAAAGAGTGATTATGAAAGAAATAAGAATAATTTTGGACCATTGAATACTTCATATGAATGGCGTAGATGGAGTCAAAGCTGTGCAACTACAGTCAAACTCGCGGTGGCATTTTCGTAATTAAGTAGTTATATTTGTTCAATATAATACCCATGAGGGCAATGGTGTAATTCACCTCAAACCTAATTATATCTCTACCACCCACTTTCCCCCTCTCCCTCTCACCTACGCAGACTCACACACACATACACACATACACACAGAGGCACACACTTCCGGCAACAACAACAGGCTGCCGTCAACGGCCCGCCACATCACCTCCGCCGTCCGCCACCAGACCGCCGCGTCGCATCTGACTTCCAGGCACAATAGTAGGCCAGTCCACAGAGTCCACACGCACACACACTGACAATCGACGGCCACCACGACTACCGCCGGCCACAGACGTCTGTCGGCGCCATCAAAACTCTTCCCCCGCCCGTCTGCACCCCACCGCCACCAGCTCCTCTGCCTTATGCCGCATCTGAAAAAAACCACCGTTTTCTCCTTATGGATCCATGACGCACACGCACGAACACACAAGGTGTGTCGGACGATGCAAATGGTCCCATCACATCCACGACGAGCTATCGTTGTCGACGCTGAGCAAGTGGACGTATGACTGATTTTTTTTTTTTATGGATGCAGATGAAGGAGACAGTGGTGGTGTTGCAGAGGAAGGAACGTCCGGGGGCTGGTAGGTGAGGATGGCGGCGGCAAAGACTGAAGCGCCGGTGGGGTTTGTGGATTTGTCCGACGATTGAATTATTTTTTAGGGTGAAGAGTTGTATGAAATGTGGGGTTTTTTTGTGAATTTGAGATATTTCAAGGACCTAATTGCAATTTATTAAAATTCAATATATTGCAGCCACTCAATGTAATACCATTTTTATGGATGGACCAATTTTATGAATTGCAATTGAACACCAATTTTGAATGTGGTTTGAAGTCCAGTAAATACTTAGAATATATTAAAATAATATTTTGCACATTAAAAAAAAAAATATTGTGAGGTTAATATGTAATTTAATAAAAATTCACAAATGCACAACAATGATACATATTGCACAATATGGTGAAAGAATATGCACTTTAAAAATACAGTCATATTTTTTACAAAGCAAAGAATTATCAATGTTTACTCATCTAAAATCTTACAAATTCACCAATATGTTGAGTTGTTTAGGTTGTTTATAAGTTGGTTTTGTCGAACTCATCGTTTAGAATGTCAAAATTGAAATAATCATATCAAATAGTCGAAAACCCGAATTGATCACTTTTGTCCCAAGCAAAACTCAAATCAAACTGACATAGTCGGTTTAATTTGTCAGTTAACTGAATTAACCAAAATAAACTTAAATAAATTATTTGTATTATAAGTGCATATTCATAAACTTAACATGTTATTATGTAGTAAATTAGTATTATTATTAATATTTACTTACGAAATAATATATATGTAAAAGATATAAAAAATATTAATAATTTTTTTATATGGTTCGTTCGTTATTTGATATTCAACAGTATTGATGCAACTGAGGTTTTGAAAGAAAAAAAAACTGATAACCGCAGACATGTAAATAATCGGACCAGTGAGTATTTTATTGGTTGGTTTTTAATATTGGTCTATCTTTACAAAATCATATACGCGCTACATAATGCACAATATCAATAAATTAATCGCACATTAATACATACAAAAATACACAATAGCATAACTATGTATTTTTTCACACAATGACAATGCACAGAATATAACCTAATGTGCATTATTGCATGCATTAATATGCATCTCATTTAACATTATTGTGCACATTGTCTAACAATATCGTGCATTCTCACAAGTTCACTAAAATGACACCTTCATCAGGGTTTTTCAATGGCCAGACTGGCCGACCCGATAACCCCGTCTAACTTTTGAAAATTATTGAACCAACCGACATTTTATCCCAATCGAAACTAATTTTTGAACCGAAGCGATCGATTTATTTTGGTCAAAATAGTTAAATCGTATATATGGATCGTATATATGATGTAAAAAATAATATTGCTTATCGGTTGGATCAGGTATTTCAGTTATATTAAAAAGAAAGTTGATTTCAAACCGAAGCAATAAAAAAATTAAATGTGAAAAAATCCAAAACATATGGGGATTTTTTTTTATCACTAGCAGGACTATTTTAGTCGCTTGTGTTCCGCTAAAGTGCAATCTCAAATAAAGTATTGTGCATATTGTCTAACACAATTGTGCATTTCATATCACATATATTTTTTAATTTCCACATAAATAATCAATATTGTGCACTTTTCTTCTATTAATGTGCATTTATCATATTTTTATAAATTACATATTCAACCCACCCAAGTACTAAACTATAATTTGATCAAAATTAGATAAATTGCATATAGGTCCCTTGACTTCATCTAATTTCCAAACTCAAGTCCCTAGGATAAAAATTGTTGTGACGTTCACAGCACCCCTCCCGTCGCCGCCGTCCCGACCACCGGATATTCGCCGACTGAAGCCCCCACGTACAGTTGCCGGGCCGTAGCAACCGAAGTAAAAAAAAAAAAAACGAAGTCCGACCATGGTTGTGGATGAGCTAATCGGAGCTTTAACGCCCGACCACCATGAGCGATCGTCTTCCGCGTGTCTTACAACCGGTAGCTTCTTCAGAACCAGAGATCTCGATTTTGTTGCCCAGGATTTCCGACGTCGAGCTGCTGAGCGGGAATTCCGACTGTGTATCAATGGCCTATTTTGGCCTTGAGGTGGTTATCGCTTCGTTTTTCTCGGTTGGAACTGATCAGCGGAAGATGTTTGTCGTCGCCGTCGTGGTGGAGAAGAAGCTACGAGAAGGCGGCGGCAGCACTTCGAGAGCGACGACGACTGGTGGTGCACTTGCGGACGGGCAACCATCTGACTATTGGATGTGGCGGCTAGACGGAAGCTGGTCTTCACCGGTATCGGTGGTTCGCGCCGGTCGCCAGGCTGCTAACAGACGGTGGCGGATTCATCGGAGACGGGCGCTGGGGGCTGTGAGAAGGAGGCCGACATTTCTGTGAAAGAGGGATGGAGAACAGGGATGCGTGATGGTGGGATAGTATGTAGGGCCCACACATTATGTTTGATTTATGTTGATGTGCAAATGTCTAGACTACCCTAAATGAGGGTACAATTTTGGTCTTTTTTTAGTTCATTGGATAATCTTATCCAACGGCTAAGATTTGTTCTCATTTCTTTCATTGAGAACCATTCTCATGTGAACTCATCCCTATATATTTATATATATATAGAGAGAGAAGGGTCATATAAGAATGATTCCTAGTGAAATAAATAAGAATAAATCTACACTATTAGTTTCATCATATTAATGGTTATGATCTAGTCAAACTTAATAATCACAGTCAAACATATAATGGCATTTCTGTGCATAAATGATCAAATAGTGGTCAAATATGTGTATTTTGACCTTTCATTAAGGATAAAATAGTCATTTCAAATTATTACAACTTACCAATAGACCCACCTCTATCTTCCATCTAAACACACACCACTGGGTCGATACACACACATCTCACACGCCATTCACATACATTCTCAGGGCCCCATAGAAACAGACCGCCGCCCGACGCTGGCTGCCGTCCGGCGATGGTCGCCGCCACAGACACACACACACAACTCAGACGCCGGCGTACAGCACATCGGACAGCCTTGGATTCTGACATCCAGCACCAAACCGCAGCCGTTCGGTCCTGTCACTGCCGCCATATCCTGCCACGGCTCCACCACCGACCACCGCCGCAATCGGTCCATCAAAGTCACATTCGATTTGCCGTCGAAAGCCGGGTGCAAGATTCTGTCACCGACTTCCGGATCATCGTTAAACACCTCACGTGAAGTCGTTGTGTCGCCAACAGTGGGAACCCGGCAGCGCCTCCGACGGAGTCGGGTTTCCAAGTTTCGGTCGACTCGAGTCGGCCGTGCGTCCTCTGCGTGGGTGGATTCGTGTTCAATGGGCTGCCGATTCGAGGCAGTGCCTCCGCAGGGAAGGTTGGGATTTGTGACGATTTGGGCAGATTTTGGATGATTTGGGGAGATCTGGGACTATTGTGTGGGTGTATGAATTAGGATTAGGTTATGGGTGGCGTAAGGAAAATTAGGTACTTTTTAGGGTCAAATATGTAGTTTTAAGAACTTCATCTATATTGCAATTTAATTAATAGTTTAAATATCTATTTTATTAAAAAATTAATAGATGTAATATATTGTTAAAAAAAATATATAATACGTGTATGTGTGTTCATATTAAATTTCCAGAAATTTTATATAGTTAATTTTAATTGATGGATTAAATATGTATTTATTAGAAATTTATAATGGCACAATATGTCTGATACACATACAATGCACAACAACCATAAATAATTTGCACAATATCGGGTGTGTATATACATATTAAAAATTTAAAAAAATATCAAGATGTTAACGCGCTACATAATGCACATTATCATGAACCGATCGACGTTGAAATTTCAACATAGTCGGTTAACGTAGATAACCAAAATAACCGACATAAATTATACTACCTCCTATTTTAAATAGATGTCGTTTTGGGATGTTGCACATCTATTAAGAATATTTTTTTGTCAATAATAACCTTATTTAATGAAGATAGAGATGAAATGTTTTGAGAAAAAGATGAAGAGTGATTATGAAAAGAAGTGATGTATTTATTAGCTAAATGAGGGTGATAATAGAAAAATATGTAAAAAAGATCTAAGACGACATTTATTTAGCAAATAGTTGATAAAGCTAGAATGACATTTAAAAGAAATAGGAGGGAGTATTATTTACTATAGAAAACATGATTAACATTAAATATTTTTCATTTGATATTTTATATCAGTTTATTTATTAAAAAAATTGTATATATGCAAACGAAATATACCGCGCAATCTAACGGTTATTAAGGTGCAATTTGGTCATCGATATGGTGCACGGTGTCGGTCTGTATTCTATTGAACCAACCAAACCTTTATCTCAAATCAAACTAAAAATAATCATAATTAATTGGTTTATTCGGTTCGGTTAACCGAATTATCATAAATAATCAAAATAATTTGCCATCTATATTAAAATTATATTTATTATGATAATAATTTTATTTATTATTTTTTCTATTAATTTTGGTTGTAAAATTTTTGATCGGTATGTTTCGATCTTGATTGTGCAATTTGATAGTCTCCTGATAAAGTGTGACGTATTGTTTTCTAAAGTGCAACATATTGTTTTATAAAGTGCAGAATATTGATGTATAAGGTGAACTAATATAATTTTGATCTGGTAGCATGCTTGTGTTTCGTGTGGACAAATGTTGTGATTGATGTTAAAATATTATGTATATCCGTATTTTGCGGTAAGATGTTTAACGTTAAGTATGGAGTGTAGTGATAAAGTGCAACATGTTGTTTTATAAAGTGCAACGTGTTATTTTATAAAGTGCTACATGTTATTTTATAAAGTGTATCTTGTTGATATATGAAGCGCACTACTTTATACGATCACATATAACTTATGCGTTTTTGAAATTTAGATTTAGTAGATATAATTGTACATCAAATTAACCTAATATAACTATTGTGCATTTCATGTATCACTATTGTGTTTTTTTTTTATGAGTAGTTTTTTTTT
>CACSLK010027816.1:2633189-2652685 GCA_902706635.1 Striga hermonthica | reverse complement strand
CTACTGTTGAGGCTTGTCCGGCTGTGCCTGCTGACAATGCACCAGACCAAGAGAAAGAGGAGTATGCTCGGTGGAAAAAGGCTGACGAGATGGCGAATTGTTACATCTTGGTATTGTTGTCAAATGTACTTCAACATCAACATCAGTCTATGAACACTGCAGCGGATATGCTCCTCAATCTCAAGGAGTTATTTGGTCATCAGTCACGGGCTGCCCGACAAGAGGCCATGAGGGTTCTGATGAACATGACCATGCGCGAGAGCACTCCCGTAAGGGAACATGTTCTTGCTATGATGACCCAGCTGAATGAGCTGGAGGTTCTTGGGGCTTTTATTGATGGAGAAACCCAGGTCGATACAGTGCTCCAGTCTTTGCCGAAGAGCTTCGAGTAATTCCAGTTTAATTACAACATGAATAAGATGTTGATGACTCTTCCGGAACTTGTTGCTGAACTTCAGTCGGCAGAGGGCCTGTTTCGTCAGAAGACCAAGCCATGGTGGCCCAGCGGGGAGAAGCTTCCTGTAATGGCCCGGTTGTTTATGAATATTATTGATATTATTTATTATTGCAATATTATTATTATTATTATTATTATTATTATTATTATTATTATTATTATTATTATTATTATTTATTAATTGTTATTATGTGTTTTAAATGCTTATTATTATTATAAAAATTTTATTGTGTTTATTATATATATTATCTGGTTTAATTTATCGTCACGATCGTGTTCGAGCCATTTTTTCGAGCGAGTCTTAAGTTTAATAATCGGCCCAATTTATCGAAAGTTTTTTTTCGGCCCAATTGAAATTATTCCCAGCCCGTATGGACTAATTTTTCTAGCTCTATTGATTTAATTTCCAGCCTAGATTGATTAGCTTTAACTAACCGGCCCAAATAAGTTAATTATATTGAACCCTTTGTTTACATTTTCTTTGGGCTTGGTGTAATATCCCGACATTTTATTAGTATAAATTATGTTCTAGTTCTGATATAATAACGTTATCGATTATTATTTTTTCGGAATTAATTATTTTCCGTCGAGATTACCGAAATTTAGTTTCGACGTATCGTTTACGTTCGGAATAATTTTAGTAATTAAGCATTATGTTTAATTAAATAATTAAACATAAGCTAAGTGATTAATTTATATTAATCACATTATTAAGCTTAAAAGCCGTACGTATTATGAGGTTATGTTCCAAATTTCCTAAGCAAAGTCGTACGGTATGCACTATGATTAATACCTCATTTGGTAAGCTAATTTCCTAAGTCCTAAGGAAGTAATGCCTTCCACATTTAACTATCACACGTGGCCTCATGAGGAGAGTTGGGAGGAGGATTAGTCATCCTAAGATTTGTCAATTAGAAGCAAGTGTTAGGCTTAAGAGAGAGCCACGTCCATCATGCATCATCACCCAACTTATAACCTCCATTCGGCCTTGTTTATAAATAGCACAAGAACTTGGAAAATTTCCCCATCTTTACCACATATATGAAGCCTTATATCAGCAACTTAAGTCCCTAAATTCAGTACCAATTAAGTTAGTATATTACCTTAAGCTTTCTACACTCCGCACGCACGACAATTGACGAAGCACCGCACGACAAGTATCGCACACGACGCATACACACGTAAGGTCACGATCGGTTGTGAGATTCCGACGAGTACTTCAATAGGTATAGCTATCCTCAGTATATTTTCATGTCAATAAGTTCATTTTAGGTTTAAGTGTTCGAGTCATGTTCAAGAATTTCTAGTATTGCCGTGTTAATGTTCGAAAATGCCTAAGTTGAACCATGATCGAGTAATTTCTTTTTCTACCCGACAAATCTCGTACAATTCATGTTTATTTGTTCAGTTTAGATCATTTCGTGCCCAATTAGCCCATGTTGGTCGAGGCAAAACGCTGTTTTATGTGTAAAATAGCCCGAAGTCGTCGCCAGCGCTCATCGCGCGTGGCCACGGGCGACACCAATTCATGTTCTGTTACCTTCAGTTATGGACATGTTCTTCCATGCATTTATGTCTTAATTGCCTCAAAATATTGTTTCATGTTCATTTGGTCTGGAGTTGCCGGGGGAAAAGGTGTTTTGGTCGGGAGACGGCTTATCGCCGTCGGCGGCGCACGGAGCGCTCGCCACGGCCCGTTCAGTTGATCATGCGAAGGTTATATTTTTAAGTCATTTTGATGATTAGGTTCATGTTGAGTCAGGTGATGTTGTTTTATGTTGAAGTTGTCGGAAAGAAACGCCGGACGACCGACAAGTGTTGGTTATACGTGCGCTGCCCGCATATCGCGGTAGCAGCATACCGACAGGGGTACGTGGTACAGGTACTGCGCGGTAGAGCGCCGCGTAAGGCTGGTACCAGCAGCAGATAGCCGTTGGCGATGCGCGTGCGCACGCCAACACCCCGTCATGCAAGTCAACGTGCAGTAACGCACGCCAGCGCGCAGCACGTGCGTTCAGTGGTCGCACGCAGCGTCGCATAGTGCACGCCTGCGACTCGGTAACACCCAGCGGTACCGCAGCAACGCGCCAGTGCGCACCAGTACGCGTGACTGTGCGCAGTGCCGCGGGCAATCCACCAGTTAGCCCAGCGGGACGCCGCACATGCCCAGCACGCCTAGTCGCGCCTGGGACGGCTGTCCAGCACCCGCAGCAAGCCAGCAGCACCTGTGCGCATTGCGCGCAGCACGCGGCAGGCTGCTGGCCGAGCTGACGCCGACTGCTGGTTCGGTCGACCCGCAGTCTGGTCCAGACCGGTCCAGACCGGCTGGACCGGTTCAGCCCCATTTTTAAATCGGTTCGGTTCTTATGTTAAGGTTTCAGCCCGGTTCATGATTTTAATGATATTTTCAGTTAAATTTCCAGGATTATTTCAGTTCAGTAAATTCATGTCCGATCAGTTCATGTCAGTTCAGTTTCGGTTATTCCGGTTAAGTCTAAAGTATCATGTCAGGTTAAGTAGAGCATCTTAACGAAATTAATCAGTTAAGTTAACAGTCTGAGCATAGTCATTAGTAATTGTTTATATTATTTTCAGTTTGATCAGGCATCAGCACTACCGTTCAGTTTCAGCAGTTCAGGTGGGGACTCAGACTAAGTACTACATTGATTATAATTACAGTACCATGCTTGAGGTATGTATTTTATATGAGGTATACGGAATGGTCGTCGGTCCATTCTGGGTTCTAGTGGCCCTAGTCTGCCCACTAGAGTGTGCTCATGGTGTCCGGCATTAGTTTTTGCCGGCAGATGAGGTAACGGTCAGGGTCACGTTGCGTGATGATATCAGATTCATGTTCATGTTATTACCGGCTTGATGTTGAGGTTATGTATATGCCAATATCATGAAGTTGTTATTATTTTCAATGTTTACATTAGTATGAGTTTCCACGGAGCACAGTGCCATAGTGCTCATTTCCCATTGTTATCATGTTTTTTTTCAGGTCAGGATGTCGGGCAGGGAGCGTGACGTGACGATGGCTTCAGGACTTTCATGTTTTGATTGTATATATGTGATGATGATTTACGTTTCCGCTGATAATGACTTTTGACAAACTTATATTTTGATGAACTTTTGGAAAACTTTATGTTTCAGTAACTGTATGATTTTATTAAAAATTAAAATAACGGTTTTCCAAATTAAGTCATGATTTTAAGGTAGCACCCCGAATAAGTTTTGGCAAAGTAAAAGGTTTTATTTTTAAAAAGACTTTGCAAAATTTTCGCACTCTGATTTTACGATAAGGCGGGGTGTTACACTTGGTGATGCTATTAATCTTGGCCCCAGCCCTACAGCTTTATCTTCTTCTTTCTTAACGCGTCCAGTTCCACCCTCTCCCTTCAACGGCTTCAATCCGGTTGCGATAGTTTTGGAGAGAATCTCATCGCACGTTGCACGCCCCTCTGCATAAGACTCGGACGAAGAGTCCTTCCCCTCAGTTTCGTTAATAAATCTCGATCTCTGTTCCTTATCTCTTCCAAGCAGCAGCCCTGTTTTAAAAAAAAAATATCGCCGCCTTCTCACCATAGCTTCCGACGACTTCAAGCCGCGCAGTAAAAGCTGCGTTCCCGACGATTTCGCCCTACTCCGAGCATCCCAAATTCCAGGCGACCACCGTCTGTTCTCACGGTTCCATCTGCAAGCAGCCGTCTTCCACTTCCCGGCAACCTGCAACTCCTCCACCGACCAGCCTGCTCTCTGCCGTTCGAGAAGCTGACGTCCTTCTGAGTTCCCGAACAGCCCTCAGTTCATCCGAAAAAACTCCAGTGAACAGTTCGTAAGCAGTAGCCGTTCGTCGAGCATTCGAGATTTCCCGTTCGTCCGTTTTCAACTGAGATTACGGAAGAAAGGTAATCGGCGAACCCTCTCGATATATTCGTGCTCGTATTAGATCGTTAGATTATATTCATACTCCTTGAATCGTTTTTTCTTGCTATTCGTTTGATTTATTTGGCGGTGTGTATGTTCATTAATTATCTCGTACGTTCGTAGATTATTCGAGGATGATTGGAACTCTCGATTTCGTTAAATCGAGTATCGTGATATTGCTGTGAGATATTCGGTTATGTTCGAAGTCTCGTTTTATTGTTTCGAACGTTACACCTTTGAGGGGTCGTTGGGTTGTTTTCGAACCGTGTCGTTCCGTTTTCGAATCATTTTAATCCCGATTTTTATAAAATGTTTGAACTCAGAAAACATTATATTTTTGTAAATTTATTTTTTTAAGTCTCAATTCTCGTGGCCGTTGAAATTGTCGTTGTCAATTTTGGTTGAAGTTTGGCCAGCCTCTGCATGTATAGCAATCGCTGTTCGATTCTTAGCAGCACGGCCCAATTGTCTTTTTAGGCCTATTTTGAGTTCCGGAAGCCTGTTTTTGTACGGAACTTATTTCCAAAAAATATTTTCAAATGAGATAAATATTGAAAAATTATTTGAAGTCCCGAGACTCCAATTTTGGTTATACGAGTCCTATTTTCAAAAATGAGAGAGAGTTCCAAGTCCATGAAAAATCCGATTAAAACCCATGAGTCTTAATTTTTATTAAGTGTGGGTTTTATATTAAATTCGAGTAGTGAGATAGATTATTGATAAATTATCTCTCTTAAATGTAGGTGTTTGAGGAGTCGAGCCTCGACATACGTACTTGATTTTGTGTGCAAAATTTTACCGCGATTTCTAGGTGGTTTTGAAAAATTGGCTATGCCATAATTGTTATTATTGCTACTACTTTTTAAATTGTGGGTTTTATTTAAAAAATTACTATGCTTTAAATGTTATAAATGATTTATGCGTATGATTAGTGTATATATGTGAACTAGGTAGCCTATCGATGTGAGCTAATATGGTCGTCGGTACGGTATTCCCCATCGATGTGAGCTTTATGCCCTCCGACGGTGCCTGATGATAGGCCATATCGTATGTAAGACCGAGGCAGTAGCCGAATGCTTTCGATATGTATGTCGTTGTAAGACCTGTACGGAGGCGATCGACAGATACTCCTACTGAGTGGGCGCCGATGTAAGGCCTGTACGGAGGCGATCGATACGAAGACACTCAGTAGCTTTATAGAGATGTGCACATGAGTAGATACTATTGATAGGAGATGGGATAAAATAATGATTCGTATACATGCTGAGACTATACCTTTTGATTATTGATTACTGTTTCATTATTATAAATAATATTTATTGCATAGTGGTGAGCACTATTGTTTCCTCTTGTGCTCATCCCCACTTGCTCTTCATGGATGCAGGTTAGTGTTGCGAGCACGACAGAGGGAGGCGAGTGGTGGTCATAATGAATGTTTTGCTTCCGCTATGAACTGAACTATTGATTATTGCTTTTATTATTATTGGATTATTGATAGGGAATATTTTCCCTAGGATATTGAAAATATTGGGATTATATTTTATATATACGAGGATTAATGATTGTTTGTATATTGGAAAATTGTTACGTATTGATATTGTTTCGAAAATGAGTAGCGCCTCGAGTATTGTTTGAAATAAATTCAAAAAAATTTATTCTGATTTTTGGCAAATAAAAGTGGGGCGTTACAGTTTGGTATCAGAGCCAGTTTGCATTTTTGTAGACTGGTCTAAAATATGAAAATTTGTATTATGTGAATATATGCTTGACATTATGTTATGACCACTCGCTCTCGTCGTGCCACGCCAGCTCAGGTATGAGTACCTGAATGACTTTGAGATCACTGTGATATGCTTGATTATTGAATATTGATATAGAAATCAGGGCTTACGATCTATCCACCGTTAAATACGAACTCTAGTGTTGAACTCTAGACTTCTCTTATTATTGTGCTAAATTTCTCGACCATTTTTAATGTAGAATTATGGCTCGTCGTAATGCTCGCAATCATCAACCCACTCCGTCTCCATCTCCACCTCCATCTCCCCCTCACCAGCAGACTCCCAATCCGGCTGGGGCTCATCTCAACATTGTGATTCAGTTTCGCCAGTTGACCCCGCCGACTTTCACCAGGGTCGAAGGGCCCGAAGCAGTGGCAGAGTGGATCCGTCAGTTAGAGCAGAATTTTGATTTGCTGCAGTGCACCGACACACAGAAGGTCTTCTGTGGCCGCTATATGCTGAAGGGAGATGTCGCCCTATGGTGGTCTGAATATTGGAGGTTGAGGCAGGCGGAGTTTAATGCCCTGACTTGGGATCGCATGAAGGAGGTGATCATGGAGAAGTATTATCCAAAGAGTTATCGCATGAGGATGGAGCGCGCTTTCTGGGATCTTACTCAGGGGACTGGTACTGTTGAGGAGTACGAGCGAGAGTTCACCCGCATGAGCGCCTTTGCTCCACATATGGTGGACACCGACCAGAAGAAGGCCCACAAGTTCCGGGATGGGCTGAATCAAACCCTCTGTATGCATGTTGCTAGCCAAGAAAATCTTTCCTTTGATGAGACCGTTATCCGAGCCACCCAGCTTGAGAGTTATCAGACTCTCGATGCTTCTGTCCCTTCTGCTCAGCTTGTTCATCCCATTTTCTCCGCGCCGCCTGGCTCTAGTTCGGGCAAGAGGAAGGCAGATCTCCACCGGGATAACCGGAAGGAAAAACGCGGAGGATCAGACAGATGTGACACCGCACAGAATCAGTATCCAAAGTGTGCTACTTGTGGAAAGCCCCATTACGAAGAGTGTCGTTATGCCCAAAAACTCTGCTACAACTGCCAACGTCCTGGACACTTTTACCGCGATTGCCCCGAACCCAAGGGGCAGCAGACCTATCAGCACCAGCACCAACATCCGCCGCCCCCACAGCAGAATGCCCGCAGCGCCCACCTCTTCAGCAGCAACATCAGTATGCCCAACCGAGGTTTGGCGAATGAGGTCGAGCACGGTTATACACGATGGCTCAGTTTGAAGCCGAGCAGAACCAAGGCTGAACAGTCGACCGAATGTTAAATTTGAGATGATTATTTGTTCCTTCTTTGTTAGAATTGCATTTCTCGTAATTTTTGGCAGATCTTGTTTATTTCCCTTTTCTTGCCAGATAAGTTTAAATTCCATTTGAGACTTTTATTGGTTATTGTGAATTTCGCTTTGAGACTTCTATGGGTTATTCAGTTTTGTTATTTGGAAATTTCTCTTGTCTTTTCTTTCCTCCAGTAAGATGAGATTTCTGACGGGGTTAAAGTCTTAATTTTCTGTTGGTCATGTTGTGTTCTCATAAAATTTGGAATTCTATTTCATGACATCCTTAAGTCGATGTGAAGGGTCCAAGAGAGCAAATAATGTTGCAACTCTTGAGAACAACTGGGCCTAGTGATAGGCGTAAATCAATCATCCTTTTGTAAAGGAATTGAGCGTCATGCTGGAGGATCGTGCGAAGAGTCTTCGTCTATCTAATTGGGATGAAATCCTTAAGGAGGGTAGCTGAGGAGGTATGAGGAAACATCGTGAATAACCAACTAATTGACTCATGAAGAAGTACAAGTACCCTGACAGCGGAAGTCGGAGTACTTGGAAATTGTAGTTTGGATTAGGGTCGCAAAACATTAAGGAATTTTCGTTCTTCATGTACGTATTAAAACGTGGAGATGTAACAGCTGATGAGAAATGAACTGTAGCTACTGAATGCAGGCGGTGCAGGTGTACTGCGTGTTGGTGCTGCGCACAGGCGTGCCACGCTCGGTGATGCATCTCGAGTTGTAGAAAGTGCCGTGTGTAGAGTGCCGCATATAGCGTGCCGTGTTGCCGCATGCCAGGCCAGCCATTCATGTCACAACTGCCAAGTCTCTAGCATATAAATATGTATCGATTCCGGGAAATTTTCACGTGTATTGCATTGACCTAAGTCTTCTTTGGAGGACTAAAGAAGTGAGGCAACTTTGGATGTTTTACCTTTAAGAGTCGTTGTACTCAATTGCATTGTTTTGACCATGCGAAGTGAGGAGCTTTGTTGAAAGAAGAGAGGTGGCGGCCAGGTTTATTATAATCCTCGACCAAGTCGATGACTTAGCCTGATGATTGACTGCACCACTGGAAATTTCGAGGATACATGACACATTATATGTCTCAGGATAGAGAAACGTGTGCGTGACCTCGGGGTATGTGTGAATTGTGACGAGCTGCGTGATAGCCAGAACCCTACCTGTATAGAGGTACCGGTGACCTATTGGAACAGTGGGTCAATCTGGAAAAAGGCCGGAATGGGTATTCGTCAAAGTCTGGTGGGGAGAAGTCAAGTCGAGGGCGAGACGACTTGAAAGAGAGAGACCGAGATTCGGAGGGAGTACCGAATGTCATGTTTAGATGATCTTCCCTTTTGTTCTTGATTGTATTGTGTTGTAGTCGTTGTTACGAGTTCCGAGGACGGAATTCTTTTTAAGGTGTGTAGGCTGTAATGCTCCGGTTGTTTATGAATATTATTGATATTATTTATTATTGCAATATTATTATTATTATAATAATAATTATTATTATTATTATTTACTAATTGTTATTATGTGTTTTAAATGCTTATTATTATTATAAAAATTTTATTGTGTTTATTATATATATTATCCAGTTTAATTTATCGTCACGATAGTGTTCGAGCCATTTTTTCGAGCAAGTCTTAAATTTAATAATCGTTCCAATTTATCGGAAGTATTTTTTCGGCCCAGTTGAAATTATTCCCAGCCCGTATGGACTAATTTCTCTAGCTCTATTGATTTAATTTCTAGCCCAGATTGAATAGCTTTAACTAACCGGCCCAAATAAGTTACTTATATTGAACCCTTTCTTTACATTTTCTTTGGGATTGGTGATGCCATTAATCTTGGCCCCAACCCAACAGCTTTATCTTCTTCTTTCTTAATGCGACAAGGTCCACCCTCTCCCTTCAACGGCTTCAATCCGGTTGCGATAGTTTTGGAGAGAATCTCATCGCACGTTGCATGCCCCTATGCATAAGACTCGGACGAAGAGTCCTTCCCCTCAGTTTCATTAATAAATCTCGATCTCTGTTCCTTATCTCTTCCACGCAGCAGCCCTGCTTAAAATAAAAATATATCGCCGCCTTCTCACCATAGCTTCCGACGACTTCAAGCCGCGCAGTAAAAGCTGTGTTCCTGACAATTTCGCCCTACTCCGAGCATCCCAGATTCCAGGCGACCACCGTCCGTTCTCACGGTTCCGTCTGCAAGCAGCCATCTTCCGCTTCCCGGCGACCTGCAACTCCTCCACCGACCAGCCTGCTCTCCGCCGTTCGAGAAGCTGACGTCCTTCTGAGTTCGCGAACAGCCCTCAGTTCGTCCGAAAAAACTCCAGTGAGCAGTTCGTAAGCAGTAGCCGTTCGTCGAGCATTCGAGATTTCCCGTTTGTCCGTTTTCAACCGAGATTCTGGAACAAAGGTAATCGGTGAACCCTCTCGATATATTCGTGCTCGTATTAGATCGTTTGATTATATTCATACTCCTTGAATCGATTTTTCTTGCTATTCGTTCGATTTATTTGGCGGTGTGTATGTTCGTTAATTATCTCGTACGTTTGTAGATTATTCAGGGATGATTGGAACTCTCGATTTCGTTAAATCGAGTATCGTGATATTGCTGTAAGATATTCGATTATGTTCGGAGTCTCGTTTTATTGTTTCGAACGTTACGCCTTCGAGGGGTCGTTGGGTTGTTTTCGAACCGTGTCATTCCGTTTTCGAATCATTTTAATCCCGATTTTTACAAAATGTTTGAACTCAGAAAACGTTATATTTTTGTAAATTTATTTTTTTAAGTCTCAATTCTGGTGGCCGTTGAAATTGTCGTTGTGAATTTTGGTTGAAGTTTGGCCAGCCTCTGCACGTATAGCAATCGTTGTTCGATATTTTTTTCTGTGCATGTTCCCAGGTTTCCATTCTAATTCTATAGTCTACGATTTCCTTAAATTTGCATCAAGGCTTATGGTGCAGTGGTTTCCACGCTAGTGTCTGTGAAGAGAACCTGGGTTCGAACCCAAAGGGCTGCGTTTTTTTTTTTTTATTTATTTTACCAGCTAATTTGGCTCCTAAGGCGTGCGGGCTTCCTGGCCCGCATTGGGCCCACGAGCGGCCCATTTCTGACAGCAACTTCAGCCCGCGTCCTGGCCCGTGAACCCGCTGTCCAGCCCGCGTGGAGGCCTGCTTGGTCCAGCCCTATTCAGGCCCAAATTTCCTGCCCAACTCCCTTTTTGTGCGGCCCAATTAGTCCAGATTCTTAGCAGCATTGCCCAGTTGTCTTTTTAGGCCTATTTTGAGTTTCGGAAGCCCGTTTTTGTACCGACCTTATTTCCAAAAATTATTTTCAAATGAGAAAAATATTGGAAAAATTATTTTAAGTCCCGAGACTCCAATTTTGGCTATACGAGTCCTATTTTTAAAAATGAGAGAGAGTTCCAAGTCCACGAAAAATCCGATTAAAACCCATGAGTCTTATTTTTTATTAAGTGCGGGTTTTATATTAAATTGGAGTAGTGAGATAGATTATTGATAAATTATCTCGCTTAAATGTAGGTGTTTGAGGAGTCGAGCCTCGACATACGTACTTGATTTTGTGTGCAAAATTCTACCGCGATTTTCAGGTGGGTTTTGAAAAATTGGCTATGCCATAATTATTATTATTGCTACTACTTTTTAAATTGTGGGTTTTATTTGAAAAATTACTATGATTTAAATGTTATAAATGGTTTATGCGTATGATCAATGTATATATGTGAACCGGGTAGCCTATCGATGTGAGCTAATATGGTCGTCGGTACGGTATTCCCCATCGATGTGAGTTTTATGCCCTTCGACGGTGCCTGATGATAGGCAGTCTCCTTAAGTCTTGTACGGAGGCCATATCGTAGCCGAAGGCTTTCGATATGTATGTCGTTGTAAGACCTGTACGGAGGCGATCGACAGATACTCCTACTGAGTGGGCGCCGATGTAAGGCCTGTACGGAGGTGATCGATACGAAGACACTCAGTAGCTTTATAGAGATGTGCACATGAGTAGATATCATTGATAAGAGATGGGATAGAATAATGATTCGTATACATGCTGAGACTATACCTTTTGATTATTGATTACTGTTTCATTATTATAAATAACATTTATTGCATAGTGGTGAGCACTATTGTTTCCTCTTGTGCTCATCCCCACCTGCTCTTCATGGATGCAGGTTAGTGTTGCGGGCGCGACAGAGGGAGGCGAGTGGTGGTCATAATGAATATTTTGCTTCAGCTATGAACTTAACTATTGATTATTGCTTTTATTACTATTGGATTATTGTTAGGGAATATTTTCCCTAGGATATTGAAAATATTGGGATTATATTTTCTATATACGAGGATTAATGATTGTTTGAATATTGGAAAACTGTTATGTATTTTGATATTGTTTCGAAAATGAGTAGCGCCTCGAGTATTGTTTGAAATAAATTCAAAAAAATTTATTCTGATTTTTGGCAAATAAAAGTGGGGCACTACACTTCCACTTCTAAGTCTCCTAAGGGTAGGAAGAGGAAGAAGTCCGCAGAAAAGGGCAAGGCGGTCAGGAGTGACGCGCAACCTCGACAAAAGGCGAAGAAGCCGAAAGGCAAGTGCTACAACTGTCAGCAGAAAGGACACTGGAAGGCAAACTGCCCTCTTCCCAAGAAACCCGAAAAAGGTATTCCTTTTGCTTTAGTCGTTGAAACATGTTTAGCGGTGTTATCTACCAGTACCTAGTGTGTAGATACAGGGGCCACTGATCATGTCTGCAATTCATTGCAGGGGTTCCAGGAAACCAAGCGACTTAGGGAAGGAGAAGTTACCATCTACTTAGGCGATGCTAGTAGAGCATCAGCAGTTGCGGTGGGAGACGTCTATTTAGATTTTGGCTTAGATAGGTTTCTAGTTTTGAAAGATTGTCTTTATATTCCCAGTTTTAGAAAGAATTTGATTTCAGTTTCTAAGTTGTTTATGAACGGTTTTCTTCTACGTTTGATAATAAAGTTGTTATTCGTTTTGGCAAAAAGTTCATATGTTTTGTTTCATTAGTTGACAATCTATACATTCTAGAATCTAAGTCATCTCCACTGCAACACAAACAATTACTTAATTCATCATCTAATCTGAATAAGAGAAAGGAACCTTCTAAAATGAACGAAACATATCTTTGGCATCTAAAACTTGGTCATATTAACCTTAGGAGGATTCAAAGGTTGGTAGCAGACGGGACCTTGGGGTCGTTAGAAGGCGAGGCTTTTCCAACTTGTGAGTCTTGCCTGGAAGCTAAAATGACTAAGAGGGTTTTTAGTTCCAAGGAGCATAGAGCCGAAGATGTGTTAGGGCTAGTTCATTCCGATATATATGGTCCTATGAGTATGCAAGCGAGAGGTGGTTTCGAGTACTTCGTTACGTTTATCGATGATTACTCGAGATATGGGTACATTTTCCTTCTGCACTGCAAGTCTGAATGCTTTGAGAAGTTCTTGGAGTATAAGGCAGTTGTGGAGAAGCAGTTAGGAAAAAGTATCAAGTCATTGCGATCAGATAGTGATGGCAAATACCTCTCAAATGAATTTAGGAGCTACTTGATGGATAATGGGATTACGTCTCAGCTGACTGCGCCTGGCACGCCTCAGCAGAATGGCATAGCAAAACGGAGGAACAGGACTCTTATGGAAATGGTTAGGGCAATGATGAGTTATAGTAGTTTACCAGATTCGTTTTGGGGATATGCCATAGAAACAACGGTATACATTCTGAATAGAGTACCTTCTAAATCAGTACCGTCTACACCATTGGAGTTGTGGTCTGGGCATAAGCCTAGTCTAAGACATCTCATGATTTGGGGTAGTCCAGCACATGTACTGAGAACCGATACTGATAAGTTGGAACCGAGATCAGAAGTAAGACTGTTTGTGGGATATTCTAAGGAAACGAAAGGTGGTCTATTTTATAGTCTCGAGGACCAGAAAGTAATCGTTAGCGCGAATGCTTGGTTCTTGGAAGAAGACTATGTCTTAGATCATAAGCCAAGTAGTAGACATGTTCTTGAGGAGTTAAAGGGAGTGGGTACTTCAATACCGAGTGCGCTAGATGTTACACCACAAAGTACTGCAACACGTATCGCTGACGATGCACCTGAGCAGGTAGTACCTCGTCGTAGTGGGAGGGTTGTCCGGAAACCCGAACGGTTTATTGGTCTGGGAGAGTGTTCTGAGGCCATCCCGGACATTCTTGAATCTGACCCATGGACATACAATGAGGCACTCCAAGATCGGGGTGCAGAGTCTTGGCAAAAGGCGATGAAATCTGAAATAGAGTCAATGGACACTAATCAGGTCTGGGATCTTGTAGAGCCACCCAGTGGCGTTCGGGCCATTGGATGCAAGTGGGTCTATAAGAGAAAGAGAGGATCAGATGGGAAGGTTGAGACCTTCAAAGCTAGGCTTGTTGCGAAAGGGTACACTCAGAAAGAAGGGATCGATTATGAGGAAACTTTTTCGCCGGTAGCCATGCTCAAATCCATCTGGATTCTCTTGGCTGTGGCCGCTCATATGGATTATGAGATTTGGCAAATGGATGTTAAGACCGCTTTCCTTAACGTGAGTTTGGAAGAGGACATCTATATGCAGCAACCAGAAGGATTCATTGCAAAGGGCCAAGAGCATCTGGTCTGCAAGCTGAAGAGGTCCATTTATGGGCTGAAGCAGGCTTCGAGGTCCTGGAACATCCGTTTTGACGAGGTTGTCCAATCGTATGGATTTACCCAATGTCCGGATGAGCACTGTGTGTACAAGAAAAGTGATGGAAACGTGGTGGTGTTTCTAGTGTTGTACATGGATGATATTCTTCTCATTGGAAATAGTGTGAAGATGTTGTCAGACGTAAAGGTATGGTTATCCAAGTAGTTTGAAATGAAGGATTTGGGTGAAGTAGGACATGGTCTCGGAATCAAGTTCATTCGCGACCGAGAGAAGAGAAAGTTGTGCCTATCCCAATCCACATACATAGACACTGTCCTAAACCGTTTCAATATGCAGGATTCTAAGAAAGGGGATTTACCCTTTCGACATGGAATACCTCTATCTAAGAGGATGTCCCCGAAGACGCCTCAAGAGATAGAGGACATGAAGGTGGTTCCTTATGCATCGGCAGTAGGAAGCCTTATGTATGCTATGTTGTGTACGCGACCTGATATTTGTTATGCCGTGGGCATGGTAGCAAGATATCAGAGTAATCCAGGACCGGAACATTAGTCTGCGGTAAAGCATATACTCAAGTACCTACGTAGGACTAAGGAGTACATGTTGATTTACCAGGCAGATGAGTTGCTTCCGTTGGGTTATACCGATTCTGACTTCCAGGTAGACCGGGACGAAAGCAAGTCAACCTCAGGGTTTGTGTTTACTTTAGGAGGACGAGCCATAGTATGGAGGTGTGTCAAGCAGAAATGCGTGGCGGACTCAACCATGGAGGCTGAGTATGTAGCAGCCTTAGAGGCAGCGAAAGAAGCTGTCTGACTCAGGAATTTTCTTTTCGACCTTGACGTGGTACCGAGTTTGCCCACTGCAATCACAGTGTTCTGTGATAACAGCGGAGCAGTAGCAAATTTGAAGGAACCACGGACTCATAAAGCGAGTAAACACATAGAGCGCAAGTATCACTTGATATGAGAAATCATTGGACGAGGAGAAGTCGTTGTTGCCTAGATACAATCAGAGGACAACCTAGCAGATCCTTTTACGAAGAGCCTACCGGCAAAAGTCTTTACGAGACACGTAGAAGGAATGGGAGTCAGATGTTAGGGCAGCATAGTAGACTAGTCTTTGAGAATTAGATTGAAAGAAATTGTGGTTATTTTGTTTAGCCATGAGCTTATAGAGCATAAGTGGGAGATTGTTAGAGGTATGCTGTAAAAGCGATGTTTTGCAGTTTCTATCAATTCCATTTTGATCTGGAAATCATGTTTCGGTCAAAGTACATATGTTTGCAGTTTATTTATTTATGCAATACACACTCCAGGTCTTATATTGAGGTAGTGTGCTTCGAAGAGTTTCGAACGGAAAGATCACCTATCGATTCCTTATAAGACTAAACTATTTGTTCACAGTCTAGACTGGCAGTGAGACCCCACTTGGAAAAAGACTGTAGTGTATTCTCGATTCAGTTGGTCTTTGACTGAAGGATTACACTAGCACTTATGTTAAGTGTTGAACAGGACCACGGAAGGATAAGGATATGAGACTCACTGACCGTTGTCGTAACCTAGACCTTCAGTGATTGATGCGTTCTCTTAAGTTGTAAGATAATATAAAATAGGCATATATTTTTATTTCTTATTTATTTGATTTACCAAGTGATTCCTATTCTGTTAGAATGACATACGAGGTATTTTGGTATGTAAGAAAGATATGAAAGATCTCCCTCCAAGACGTACATATGACTTTCATGGGCCTATATGACCGATCAATAGAAAGACCCGGTTGTTCAATCATTTGATAACCAGAGTCATTTTTTATGAATCCTAAGATACACAAAGGATTAGTAATGAAGATTTTGAAAATTTTCCAAAAGGATATTTTTTTTGGACTCCTGACGTATACGAAGGAGTGTGGTTCGTTCGACGGGGAGTAATAGGGCCTAAATAGGCCCCCTGGGAATCTCAAAAGAGAACGAAAAAGGAACTCCAAGAATAAATAATCTTAGTAGTGTTAAATATGATGTGCTATTATAAATTATTTACAGTCACTATGTTCCAGTGCGTTGGATTGATGACGTTCCCGAAATGAGCTCAGAAAGGAACATTATGTTAAACCCTGCAGGTATGCGATTGTCTGACATAATGGTTAAAGGCTGAGTGGTACTAATTTTGGAAATGAATAAGAAGTTGAATAATTGTTTTGTCAGTAATTTAATTAATCAAGGGATGTTATATCTTAAACATAGGGAGGTAAATCGATCAATCGGATTGATATTATTTAATCATGGAGGCTCGATTTTATTGGTAAAATAGTGGCTAAATGGAGAGAGCAATAATATTACTCTAGTGGGATGTTTTATTATTTAATTCCATTAAATAGGAATTAATTTTATTCCATATTAATTAATTAATTAGGAGAAAAAAATTCTTACTAGAATCTTCTCTTGGGATTAGGAGACTTGGGAGTCTTCTAGAAGGAGAAGATTAGTAGGAAATATATTTCCTACATTATATTATTACTTGGAGTGAAATTAGGCTTCCTAAATTAGGAATTAATTTTATTCCATGGTTATTAATTTAATTAGGAAAGATATTCCTACAAGGGTCTTCTCTATTGTTAGGAGACTTAGGAGTCTTCTAGAAGGAGAGGATTAGTAGGAGATTTCTTTCCAACATTAAATTAGTATTGGAGTAGAATTAGGATTCCTAGGGCCTAATGGAATAAGCCCATATTTAGCATATCCTTAAAGTCCCTAATGGAGCCTATAAATACACCATGTTCAATCTCTCCTACAAGTTGATGTTGGCCGATTTTCTCACCTACATACACGCGAGAAATATCATTGTTTGAGAGTTAGGGAGATTCGATTAAACGCTCCACCAAGTTTAATCGAAGTAGGTGTTTAGGTAATCCGTTAGAAGACTTTTGGGTACAATTTATTCGAGCCTTTATACGTATATATTTTCGGTCATCATCATCACGCAAACCGCCTACTGCAGCCGGAAGTCAGCCGTGCCCATCCGAGCGCAACCGCACGCCACCGCGAGCAGTCCCGCATCGCCGAGCCCAGCGCACGACGCCCAACGACGAGCAGCGACGCCCTGTCCTCATGCGAAGTCCCAGCGCACTACCCGTTCGCCACCTGCTTGCTCGTGTGTTGCTGAGGAGTTCGTGTGCGCCGCCTGCATCGCGTCCGTTCGCTGTGCGTGTGAAGCATGCGCGCGATACCTTGCACGCCCAGGAGTCTTGCCCAGCACGTACGCGTGACCCCAGACGCCCAGCACCCAGTCCGCGTCCGCGTAGGAGTGTTGCCCCGTGTGCACGTACACGTCCAACGCTAGTTCGCGACCGCCAAGGAGTCCCGCCGGCCCACATCCGCAACACGCACGTTGCCAATGCTCGACCGTTGTGATCCGCGTACCTGCCAGCGACCAGCGCCCGACGCCCGCTGCACCCGACGACCGAGACCTGCGTGCCGTTCTACCGTGATCCCATTGACGAGTTGATTAAAATCAACTAAAGGCCAAACCTATCTGCCCATTAGCTTGTGGTGTTCAGACGAACTTCACCAACGGTACTCTACATCGTCTCAGAATCGACAAAAATTTGAAAAGGTAAACGTCCATATCCTAACTATAGATTCCGCTGTGTTAGGATTTATTTCGATAAAGTTCAATATTGTGCATGTTGTTTGACGTTCCTAACAGAACCTAACATACACAGGGTTAATATGTTGTGTTGTGATCTGATATGGGGATCTGACAGTTAATTGATTTATATTCATGCTGCGACCATACCTTCTTTACATTGTTATTGTTATTGTGATATGCGTGCATAGTGGTGAGCACTACATTTTCATTTGTGCTCATCCCCACATGCTCTTCATCGATGCAGGTTAAGGCAGGATGGCGTGCATGACGATAGAGGGGCGAGTGGGTCGGTCATGTGTTTACTTTATTTATGCTTTCGTTAAATAAATGTGGTCATCTTGAACCTCCTATGTTTAGACATGTGAAAACCGTTTTCAAAACCTATGTTTTGCTTGATGGTTGGGAATACTTTGATAAATTCTTTATGTTGGTTTTATGAATTTTTATGATGTTGTATTTATGAGGTTTCGAATATTCTTGTTGAGTATATTGTTATGTGAATTGGGTTAATGAAAACCTTATAAAAACCGGGTAATGAATCCCCGTGGATCCAAATAAGACTTGGGTTGTGTAAATTGTTGTTTAATGCCCTTGAATTTTGAAAATGAATTCAAAAATGTTTACTTGGTTTTTTGGAAAGCCCGGGATTTCTTTAAAATTAAATTGGGGTGTTACAAGATAGGATCCAAGCAATCAACGGAGAAGTGGACAAGCTCTTAGATGCTGATTGGATAAGGGAGATAGATTATCCTGAGTGGTTGTCCAACGTCGTCTTGGTCCTGAAAACGAGTGGCAATTAAAGTACGTGCATAAACTTTACAAGTCTAAACAAGGCGTGTCCCAAGAATAGCTTTCCCTTACCGAGGATAGACCAACTGGTAGACACCAACGCCAGATGTGTAATCCTCAGCTTCATGGATGCATTTCATGGGTACCATCAGATAAGGATGTGTTGGGTTCTGTTAGGAACGTCAAACAACATGCACAGTATTGAACTTTATCGAAATAAATCCTAACGCAGCGGAATCTATAGTTAGGATATGGACGTTTACCTTTTAAAATTTTTGCCGACTCTGAGACGATGAAGAGTACCGTTGGTGAAGTTCGTCTGAACACCACAACCTAATGGACAGATAGGTTTGGCCTTTAATCGATTCTAATCAATACGTTCCACGAAACTCGAACACACGGCACGCGGGTCTCGGTCGTCGGGTAGCAGCGGGCGATCGTGCGCGTCGGGCGCGGACAGCGTGCGCGGACTACTGGCGGGATGTGCGGATCGCTGGCGGGGCGCGTCGGGNNNNATGTACTAGTGCAACTAATCGGTCAAGACAAACCGTACGGTTGACACTACAACCGTTCCGATGGGTTGTTCAATTCCATCTAGGTTGTGAACCAACAATTCTTGTTTCCCAAGTAACTGATATAGTGATCTTCGGTACGCCGATAACGACCCACTTATCTACATGCAAAACAATAGAACGTGGAACTTATTTAACCAAACATAATTCTCATTCATCAAGGAATAACAAGTGTAATATCCACTAAAGCAAAGCTTAAGTATATAACACCAACACATAGGACCACACAAATCAGAATGAATCAATCCTAGCACTTCTTGTCTCTTTCGCCCCTTTGCCGAAAACGGCCTCTTGGTCATCTTACCTTCTAG
>CACSLK010027816.1:2573619-2598488 GCA_902706635.1 Striga hermonthica | reverse complement strand
ACAGTATTAACATATTAGAAGCCCTTATCCTATTCTCCTTAGGGTCCCTACTGTAGCTCTATATATACAGCATTAGGCTCATGGAAGAGAAGAACAGAATCCCAATCCTTAGGAAACATCCAACCCCCTCTCTCTCTCTCTTCCAAGGAGTAGTTCTATTTCTTGTGCTCCACTGATACAAGATCTAGATAGATGTTTGAGAATACAGTAGAAGATCTTAAGGTATATACGGGATTCCAATCATATCTATCATACATCCAAACCGGAGACCAAAACCAGCAAGTGACCATACCACGACGACCAGGACGACGAGACGAAGAGATCACCGTCGAGATCGCCGCCAGCCGCCGCCGCACGCGCCGCCATGCGCCGCCAGAAGGGAGTAGCTGCCGGAGCTTACTCGAGCGCGTGAGAGCGCGTGAACACTCCGTTTTCCGATCGGTCAACGCTGTTGACTTCGGTGTGACGTCAGATTTATGGATTGGTCAAGTTTGTTTGATTCCGAGAAGATTTGATTTGCGGTCAACTGTTCGGGCCAGCCAGATCTACATAAATTTTAAGCAGTAAATTTTCTTCATCAAACCTTTAGATCCGCTGCGCATAGGTTTATGTTGAATGTTTGTCCGTGATTTGTGCATATCGAGATCCTCATGGGTTCCAACAGAATAAGCTTGAATGCATTCCAGGCGGTCGTATCCACGTACCACATGACGATCAAATATCCTGTGGGCAAAAAAGTTGGAGAGATTGCTGAGTCCAACTTACCTCGAGAAGCTGCTACCAAACTACGGTGTGCAACAACAAACATTTAGCGAAGAAGCAGGCTAGGCCAAGAGCGGAGGAGGTCGATTGACCAAGTGGATCGAGGTCGAAAGAAGATAGGCAAAGGTTGGAGAAGAGAAAAGAGAAGGTGGGTATCTGGCCAGGAGAGGAGGTTGAGAAAGTTCAGATGATCGAGGGATGTGAGGAGAGGAAGTTCAGAATTGGGAAGGACCTGGAGGAGCCCATCAAGTCGAGGTTGATTGGTCTGGTTAGAAAATTCGCGGATATCTTCACGTACACAATGGAGGAATTGACGGGAATAAGTGCGGAGGTGATTGAACACCGGTTGAACATCGACCTCAGCGTGAGGCCGATGAAGCAAAAGAGGAGACATCATGGAGCGGAGATGGATAAAATTATCGAGCAAGAGGTGGAGAAGCTGCTGAAAGCTGGGCATATCAAGGAAATTCAGTTCCCAGAATGGTTATCAAATACAGTGATGGTCTCAAAAGCGGAGGGAAAGTGGAGAATGTACATCGATTTATGTGATCTGAACAAATCGTGCCCGAAGGATCTGTACCCGTTGCCTAGGATCGACCAGTTGGTCGACTCGACGGCTGGGTGTGAATTGTTGAGCTTGATGGATGCCTCCCAGGAATACCACCAAATTCCCTTGGCAAAAGAGGATAGAAAACGGGTGAGTTTTGTGATGAGGCGGGGAACTTATTGTTATGTGGTGATGCCGTTTGGCCTAAAAAATGCGGGCGCCACGTATCAAAGGTTGGTCGATAAAATTTTTAAAGAGCAGCTGGGAAGAAACATGGAGGTGTATGTAGATGATATGTTGGTGAAAAGCAAAGAAGAGATGAATCATGTGCGAGACTTGAAGGAAACGTTCTTGACTTTGAGGAAGTATGGGATGAAGTTGAATCCAGCCAAGTGTTCGTTCGAAGTAAAGTCGGGGAAATTCTTGGGTTACCTGGTGACCAAAAGAGGTATCGAGGTAAACCCGGACAAAGTGCGGGCGGTGATGGAGATGCAGTCGCCGGCGAATGCTTAGGAGGTACAAATCTTGGCTGGTCGAATCGCAGGGCTAAGCCGTTTTATATCGAAGGTGGCGGAAAAAAGTAGCCCATTGTTTAAAACGTTGAAGAAGAGTGCGAAATTTCAATGGACGGAGGAGGCGCAGAGGGAATTAGAGGAGTTGCGAGGGGTGTTAGCCAACCTTCCCTTATTGGCTAAACCCGTACAGGGCGAGGAGTTGCGAGGGGTGTTAGCCAACCTTCCCTTATTGGCCAATCTTCCCTCGGGCTTGGTGGTCGCTTATTTAGAACATCCCTTGGGGTGGGCAGCTTGGTCGATTACTCACGCCTTCGGGCTAGGTGGCCTCCTGTTTAGAACATCCCTCGCGGGTGGGCAAGTGTGAAGACCAAAACCCACCATGACTAAGGCCCTCGGGCTGGGTGGTCGCTTGTTTAGAACATCCCTTGGGATGGGCAGGTTGGTCGATTACCCACGCCCTCGAGCTGGGTGGCCTCCTGTTTAGAACATTCTTCGCGGGTGGGCAAGTGTGAAGACCAAAACTCACCATAACTAAGGCCGTCGAGCTGGGTGGTCGCTTGTTTAGAACATCCCTTGTGGTGGGCAGGTTGGTCGATTACTCACGCCCTCGGGCTGGGTGGCCTCCTGTTTAGAACATTCCTCGCGGGTGGGCAAGTGTGAAGACCAAAACCTACCATGACTAAGGCCTTCGGGCTGGGTGGTCGTTTGTTTAGAACATTCCTCGCGGATGGGCAAGTGTGAAGACCAAAACCCATCATGACTAAGGCCCTCGGGCTGGGTGGTCGCTTGTTTAGAACATCCCTTAGGGTGGGCAGGTTGGCCGATTACTCATGCCCTCGGGCTGGGTGGCCTCCTGTTTAGAACATTGCTCGTGGGTGGACAAGTGTGAAGACCAAAACCTACCATGACTAAGGCCTTCGGGCTGGGTGGTCGCTTGTTTAGAACATTCCTCGCGGGTGGGCAAGTGTGAAGACCAAAACCCACCATGACTAAGGCCCTCGGGCTGGGTGGTCAGTTGTTTAGAACATCCCTTGGGGTGGGCAAGTTGGCCGATTACTCACGTCCTCGGGATGGGTGGCCTCTTGTTTAGAACATTCCTCGCGGGTGGACAAGTGTGAAGACCAAAACCCACCATGACTAAGGCCCTCGGGCTGGGTGGTCGCTTGTTTAGAACACCCTTGGGGTGGGCAGGTTGGTCGATTACTCACGCCCTCGGGCTAGGTGGCCTCCTGTTTAGAACACTCCTTGCGGGTGGGCAAGCGTGAAAACGGATTCCCCACGACCAAGACCTGGAAGCCTAGTGAGAAGATACGAATATCAGAGAATCGAGATGAGCGGGATCTCAAAACCCGACGAATGAGCACCCAGTGAACGAACGCTAGGATAGAGAGGTAAAGAGAACGAAGCGGCGCAAAAAACCCATCATGTCTAAGGCCGTGAGGCTGGCTGGTCGCATGTTTCGACCACCTCTGAAGGTGGGCATGTATTCAAAAAAATCTAAAACCCATCATGTCTAAGGTCGTGAGGCTGGATGGTCGCATGCTTCGACCACCTCTGAAGGTGGGCATGTGTTCAAAAAATCTAAAACCCATCATGTCTAAGGCCGTGAGGCTAGATGATCGCATGCTTCGACCACCTCTGAAGGTGGCATGTGTTCAAAAAATCTAAAACCCATCATGTCTAAGGCCGTGAGGCTGGATGGTCGCATGTTTCGACCACCTCTGAAGGTGGGCATGTGTTTAAAAAATCTAAAACCCATCATGTTTAAGGCTGTAAGGCTAGATGGTCGCGTGTTTAGAACATCTCTGAGGATGGACATGTGTTCAAAAATCTTATGTGAAGGGTACAATATGTGTGTGGTGAATGTTATGGCAAAAACCTGGATAATCAATCAAGCACAAAGCAAACACAATAGCATAATCAACGAGGAGAATCGTTAAAGAGACATACAAGAACATCAAATCACCTCATTCAAAAGATCGTAGACAACAAAGACGGCTTAAGAAAAACATTCATATTCCAATAGATAATTGTCAATAGTACATCGCTCAGATTCAAAAAAGAAAGTACAATAAAAAGAGCTAATCTAAGGAGGAGGGGTTGCAGTCGAGTCTGCGTTGCTCTGATTAGCATTTGGCTCGGGTGGATGGCTGGTCCCGGAGGTTGAGTCGCAAGCTTCATTAAGTGGACGTTGGCATATAGACTCAGTCAGCACGGCCAACATCGAGGCTGGAGGAGTTAGACCATCGGGCAGAGCATAATTTTTCTTCAAGGTATCTGATCAAGCCAGAGTCCTTTCAAGTAGCCCTGACCACCACTCGTGCTCGGATGGTAGGCTAAGATCGCCCTGGAAGCTAGAAGGGACATTGGGCAAGGCCTCCCAGATAGCCCCACGGTCGAGCTGCACGAAGTCGTCCTCGACGATCTGCTCGCCGGCCTTCTGAAGGGCGAACTGAAAGCAGTTCACCCCAAAGTCTTGCACCTCTTTCAAAAATTGGGGTGACCGCATATCATCGGCCACCACTTGTTCACGGAACTCGCGGAGGAAAAGCTGCCCAGTTGTTGTGCCTCACATCATTTGCCGAGCTCGAAGAGCTGCAGCATCAGCGTAGCGTTTGCATTGACTGGCGTGGGCAGCCCTTTCTTTGGCTAAGGTAGCCTCCAGCTCAGCTCGAGCAGCCTCTGCCTGCACCCGAGCAACCTCTGCCTGCACCCGAGCAGCCTCCGCCTGCGCTCGAGCAGCTTCCAACTGCACTCGAATAGCCTCCGACTGTGCTCGAGCAGCCTCTACTTGGGTTCGAGCAATCCGCTCTTGCTCGAGCGCACTCTCCTTCTCCTTCAGCGTGATTTCTTTTTCGGCCACCGCAATCTCCTTTACCACGAGGGCGGCTTCTCTCTCTGCGAGAGCCTTATTCTACTTTGTGAGTTCTCCGTCAAGGGATTTAAGCTTGACTTTGAACTCAGTCTTCTGCTCGGTGTGCGTCTCGCGGAGCTTAGCGTTGTGGTTCAGGAGGGTCGAGTTTTTATCTTGCAAGTAGCAGATAGTGCCTTCGAGGCCCTTTATGGACTTCCCCGAGCTGTCTCGCGCCTCTTTTGCCAGAGGCAAAAACTTGACTAAGCCCTATAATTAAAGAGGGTGAGATGGTTCAAAACATGTATAACATCAGAAGAAGAGGTCGGAGGAAATCAAAGCAAAGATGAGACGGAAATGATACCTGGGCGAGACATCGGGCAAGTTTATCGCCAACCTCCGGGAGTGTGGCACAACTCTTTTTGCGGTCGTCCTCGAGAAGAGCACTTTCGAGGCAGTCGACCACTTTATTAGCAGAGGCCGACAACAGAGAAGTAGATCGTGGGGCTAAAGGATTTGGCGGAAGATGGTTGTCGTGTGCTCGCTTCCAAACCACTTCGCCTTGGTTGGTACGAGAGCGCTTACCCAGGGTAACTTCCCGTCCCCCATCATCTTGATTGTGGGACTCGACCGTAGCCTTGGTCGATCCCTCAGGGGGGGTAGAATACTGTTGGTTGGAGGGAGGTTTTTCTTGGGTCTTGGCTTTGGACGAGATGTGGGGCTCAGAAGATTTGTCCGTGGCTTTGGAAGAAGTGGCATCCTTCGGATTGGGAGCTCGATGGTCAATTTTTTGGCGGTTGTCGGTTCGATGGCGGTCGTCGGTTTTGTGGCGATCGTTAGTTTTTTGGTGGCGACCGTCAGTTTTCTGTTGGCGATCAATGGTTTTGGTCTGGCGATCGTCAGACTTGGACGTGCTCGAGGACTTGGTGGCAGCGGCCGAGGTAGAAAACGGTTGTGGTGTCTTGCCAGGAGGAGGTGGAGGGGTTTGGCGCGTTTGCTGTTGTTGTTGTTGCTACTGTTGTTGCTGCTGTTGCCGGTGTGGAAGTTGTTGCTGCGGTTGTTGTTGCCGCAGTTGTTATTGTTGTTTCGGTTGTTGCTGCTGTTGTTCCTTCGACGGCGGTGGAGGAGGCGGCGGAGTCTCTTGCGGGGGCGATCGTTGCTGCGGCTCCAGTCAAAATCCACCAGAACCGACCGATCTTTCGGCCTTGTCGCCGGTCGAGCCAGAGGCTACCCCTGACTTCTTTTCTAGAGGAGTCTTCCTCGGGGGGATGTTGAAACTGCGCACCTCTGTAGGAAAATCACAACACAGATTATATTCGATAATCAACAAAAATTACTCAGAATAAAAACAGAGAAACGCATAAACACTTGACTAATCTGCTCGAGGATTACCTGGATCATCTTCAATCCGAATGAGATCGAGGACCTCATCGGTAGGAGGAGGACAAGTTTTATGGGTGAGAAGACCATAGTAGTGGAGAAGGTTCTCGTCCTTGAGTAGTTTTTCTGACGCAACGGTCTTAGAATTCCAAGTATGGACCCGTTGGTCGAAAAGAGGATTTGGAGGAGGAGCCGAAGCCGCCTCTTGTGAAACTTCCCTGACCCAAGGGATCTAGGGCCAAGAAAAAGGAACAACAGGCCGAACAAAAATAAATTTATCGCTCTACTTGGGAAGATTAGAAGGAATGTCATTAATAAAATGGGCGCCGTTGCGGCTCTTCAAATAAAGGCCTCGGCTTTGTTTAGATGGGGTATAGCAATAGTGGAAGAAATCTAGGTCGAATCGACCAAAACGGACATGACAGAGAATAATGAAGGTGTTCATGAAACGGATAGCATTAGGAGGAAGTTGATGTAGGGGAAGCGAGAACCACTCACAAATACGAAGCAACTCGGGACTTAGGGGGAAGCGGAGACCGAGCTTGAATTGAATCTCGAAAAAAGTATAACAATCCTGCGGAGGATGATCGTATTTGTCAGAAGAAGAAGACCTAAAGAACGCCCAACCAAGAGGTTGGCCGATTTTTTCAGGATTGAACCAAGGGTGGAAGAGAGAAGTTGAAGATGGACGCTTAGAAAGTTTCTTGGTCGAAGATCGTTTAGGAGGAGAGTTCGAAGGTCCAGGTGTGGGGGAAGAAGGCGGAATGGTCGAAGATGCGGGAACAGTAGGTGGAGGAGAAAGGGTCTCGTCCTCCTCTGGCTCGTCTAACGCGCCGAGAGAAGGTCGACGGCGGCAGAGAGTAATGTTATCCATGGTATCCTCGGAGTTGGAAGAAGCAACACGGGCAGTAAAAACGATGGTTTGGACGGTCTCGCCGTGATGAAGAATCGAAAGAGGAACGACCTCGAGTGCGAAAGGCAAGATCTCAACCGAATCAGAGGAGGTGGTCGAGTTAGCAGGATCTGAAAACAAAAAAGAGAGGAATAATATTAAAAAGAGGAATCTGGATAAAAAAGAAACAAGGAATGAAGAGAAGGTTTTCAAAATTAGGGTTCTACGGAAAGGGCTATTTTGGAGAAATCGAAGAAGGAGAACAGGGGATCCGGGAGAATTTCAAAAAGAGAGGATAAAAATTCACAAGTGATTGACAAGCGAATACCGACACCCAACACACAAATTCAAGATCCTCATGCAGCAAACCTCAAGACACCCAATTAAAAAATTTAAAACGCAAAACCTCAGATACTGGAAAAGTAAAATCAGGTAAAAAGTGACTTACTCATAATCGCGGATGAGAGATTTGGAAGAGCTCAAAGGTCGTAGGGGAGATCGCCAGGGAAAATTAGGGTTCTCGCAAGAGGGATGTTTGAGCACAGGAAAGTTCAAAATTGCAAAGGTGGAAAAACTCAAAAAATTTGCTAAGTACTGAATTTATACTGGGAGAGTAGAAGAGTTGGGCAAATGAAGACCGTTGGATTAAAGCCAGATCGTATGGTGGGCAACATTAATTAGCACGGTACTCAAAGTGGGCGCGTTATGTGAGGAGACGTTATCATTAAAACGCCAGACAAATGCCTGACAAGTGGGGCACGTGGCAAAAAAGTAGGGACGACAAGAAAGGCATATGGCAGAAGACTTTATTTCTGACAAGTAATAAGGCACTATTCAAAAACTAAACAGGCAATCCATCAGAGGGTCGATACCTGACATCACGTCACCCAGGAGGTTGATGAAGTACAAATTCACTCTTAGTTCGAGTCATTTAGACTCGACCAGAGTGGGGGGACTAGATGATATAAGATATTATATACCCCGAGATAGACCGGTCTGCTGAGCCGGTTTGGAGAGTCATACCATGAAGAAATCGAGCCAGGCAATGAGAAGCTCGAGCAAGAAAACTTGTCGACCAGTCAAACAGTTGACCAATCCATCGCTCGACCAGACAAACGATCGATCAAACTTATGGACCTCAGCAGGTCGAGCATCTCGCGGACTCAATACTCAACAGATCGGCCTAAGTCACAGGCGCGTGTAAGAGCCTCCAACTGAATTCCAGGAGAATATTTACCCCATTTGCAGGAGGACATGTGTCGAGAATGTATTAGGTGATAGCGATAACCACCTCTGACAGCTCCCAACGCCCCGCGCCACCTCTGACATGTGCGCGGCGTGTCAGAGTACGGACGGGCAGCTTGGGCAGCCAACTCATCCTTATCCGGGCAGCTATTAGGGCAGGTATCTCACCCCAATATAAAGGGGGTGAGCCTTTCTCTCTTGACACGATTTTTCCATTATTCACTTCAGTATACTCGTACACATACTGACTTAAGCATCGGAGGCTCTTCACCGGACACAACCCTCGGTGTGAGAGTTGTTTTCAGGTTTCCGACGTTCTACCGGTGAGGAGAAGAACCGATCTACTCCAAACCGGGTCAGGACGCTCATACTTGCATTAGAGTCCGTCGATGAAAGGGACAATGGTGTTCTGCTCAATTTACACATGCGTGAAATAGGTTTTAAGTGGGCTGAGATTTTCCTTTTAATTTGAAATAGGTTTCGATTTGGGCCAAAAGAAATAACTTAAGGGTATCGGTCGGACTACGACCAGAAAAATTAAAATAAATCGACAGGCAACATAAATATACATCACACTATATATATATATATATTGGGGGAGGATCCAATGAGTCCACTTCTTAAAATGAGTCCACTCCTTAAAATATATATTAATTAAATTATAAAATAATTATTAGTTGATTTCAGTGTTGACCGTTGAATTCCGGCGTTGACCATTGACTTCTGGTGAAAAATCGTTGACTTTCAACGTTGACCGTTGATTTTCGGCGTTGACTCCTACATTGACCGTTGACTTCCGGCGTTGACCCGTTGACCCATAGTACGCATTATATGTATGAAGTAAATATGCATCCAGTATCATGCATTCAATATGAACTAAATATGCATGGGATATGAATTGTACATGCAGTGCTTATGAACTAAATATACACCAATATTATCAACTAAGTATGCACCTGTTCTGAACTAAATATGCATCTGTTATGAACTAAATATGCATCATGAATGAACTAAATATACAGCGAAAAATATGCAATAAAATGTGCAGTTTATATAGGTAATTTATGATGCATATTTACTTAATTTATTATGAATATTTAGGTAATTTATGATGCATATTTAGTTAATACGAAATGCATACTTGTTATATTTAAATTAAATATATAATAATATTTATATAATTAATTTATTATGCATATTTACTTAATTCATGATACATATTAGTTCTTACGAAATGCATATTTAGTTCATGAACAGTGCATACCTATTTTATTAGAGATCCAATCATAACAATTTATTTGTGTTATTAATTAATTTAAAATTAAAATTAATTATATATTAAAACTCATTAATTATTATTTTTAATTTAATTGTATAAAATGTATATTTTATTTCATATTTTCGTTGCATATTTAGTTCATTCCTGATGCATATTTAGTTAGTAAAATGTGCATATTTAGTACATAAACAGTGCATACATAGTTGATATTACTGGTGCATATTTAGTTCATAAGGATGACATATATAATTTATTTCTTATGTATATTTAGTTCTTACTAAGTGCATAGTACTGTATGCATATTTACTTCATACACAATGCCATATTATGGGTCAACAGTCAGTGCTGAAAGTCAACGCTGGAAGTCAACGGTCAACGCCGGAAGTCAACGATTTTCGCCGGAACTCAACACCGGAAGTCAACGGTCAACGCCAAAAGTCAACGGTCAATGCCGAAGTCAACGGTCAACGCCGAAGTCAATGGTCAATTGTCAAAATAATATTTAAATAATTAAAATAATAAAGAAAAAGAATAAAGAAATATAAATAAAGAATTGTTATAAATAAAGAGTTAAATCTTGGCCACACATCATGTACCAATCTAGTGGCTAGGAATGAGTCTCACATTCACACTTTAAATATGTGGACTTATTGGATCCAATCCCTAGCCACTATATATATATATATATATATATATATATATATATATGAATCAAGCAATATCATCCAATTAGGCAATTAGTCCAAATAAAAATAATAATGCTAATAAAATAATATTCGAAAAAAATCCAAAAAATGACGGGGCTTCACATTCTACCCTCCTCAAAGAATATTTTGTCCTCGTAATTGATAAAACAAACTACGACATGATACAATCATGAAAAAAAGGGAAAGCATCAAAACATGAAATTCGGGTACTTCCTTCGAATTTCGGTCTCCCTCTCCCAAGTCGCCTCGCCCTCGCCATGACAACCCCCACACTAGACTTTGACGAGTACCCCTCCCGGCCTTTCCATGATGGACCCTCGGTTCCAATAGGTCACCGGTGCCTCATGAGGGTTTTGCACATCATGCAGCTCGTCACAGTTCACATTGTTGGGTTCTATTAGGAACGTCGACAATGTGTACATTCATATCTATTGAACAATAAATCCTAACGCAGCGGAATCTATATTTAGGATTAGGACTTACGGTTTAAAATTTTTGCCGACTCTGAGACATTTTTTATTTCCATTGATGGAGATCGTCTGAACACCATAGTCTAATGGGCATCTAAACTTGGCCTTTCCCGATTCTAATCGAGTTGTCAAGATGCTCCAATCACTCATCACGCTCATCGGATCTTCTCGGACCTTCGGTAAGAGAATCGGGCTGTCGGAACTTGCCGTCGAGTCAAACCGGAGCATCTGGACCAAGCTGGACCAGGTTGAACCTTGCTGGCCGCGTCTGAACCTGTCTGGAGCTACCTGGGTTCGAACTGGGCGCGCTTGGAGTGAACTAGATGCATCTGGGCTGCTTTTTACATTGCTGGGCTTGCTGAAGCGCGAGCTGGGCCTCACTAGGTGAGCAACTGGGCTGCACATGGAGCAAATTGGGCTGCAGGACACGCTGGGTTTCACGCGGGCTCATATCGGGCTTCGCGGGCTGAAGCTATGAGACGGACGCGGGCTCAAACGCGGGCTGGGACACGGGCTGCCAGCTGAGAGGGACATCGGGCCGCGTGCAGGCTGATGTTGGCTTGGAAGCCCGCGCGCCTGGAGCTGCCTTCAAAATAATAAGGCTACAATTTCGCAAGGAAGTGGGATCGAACCGGCAACCTCGTGCAGAGTAACTAGCGTCGCACACTACTACGAATCAACAACCTTCGAATCTTCTATTGTATGACCTTTACACGATCTCTAATAAATCTCGGTGGAGCAATTTATTAGACCCTACAGTGCTAACCGATTTTTATTTCGAAGAAGAATCTCTCTCTTTCTTTCTCGTTTGAAGAGGCCGAATAATTCCAGCCCTTTGGGGAGAAAAACGTGTAAAGCATGTTCAAGAGGTTAGGGGATCTAGTGTATTTATAGGCTACAATAGGACCTAAAGGAGGTTCTAAATATGGGCTTATTCCTTAAGGTTTAGGAATCCTTATTATCTTCCATCTCCTTTTCCCATCTAGGATAATATTCTTAATAATTAATTACCTTCTAGAAGACTCCAAAGTCTCCTAACCCTAGGTAATATTTTAGAAGGAATATTCCCATCCTTAGGGAATTATGGAATATAATTAATTCCTAATTCCTAATCTTGGAATTAAATAATAAAAACATTCCACTAGAGTAATATAACTGCTCTCCCCATTTAGCTTCGAATTACAATTAATTCGTTTCCACTGATTAAATATATTAATCCAATTGATCGATTTATCTCCCCATGTTTAAGATATAACGTCCGTTGATTAATTAAATTACTGACAAAATAATTAATCAACTTCTTATTCATTTCCGAAACTAGTACCACTCAGATCCTTAATCATTATGCCAGATAACACATCCGCCTGCAGGGCTTGAAATAATATTCATTCCTGAGCTCATTTCGGGGACGTCATCAACCGAGCGCACTGGGACACAGTGACTGTAAAAAATTTATAACGGCACATCATATAGACATACTTATTTACCAAAATACCGAGTATGTCATCCTAGCAAAATAGGAATCACCCTTGATAAATCAAATAAATAAGTAATGAATACATATGCCCATTTTATATTATCTAACAGCTTAAGAGTACGCATCAATTAGGGAAGGTCTAGATTACAACAACGGTCAGTGAGTCTCATAATCTTATCCTTTCGTGGTCCTGTTCAACACCTATCATAAGTGCTAGTGTAATTCTCGAGTCAAAGACCAACCGAATCAAGAATACACTACAGTCTTTTTTCAAGAGGGGTCTCACTGCCTGTCTAGACTGTGAACGAATAGTTTAGTCTTACAAGGAACTGATAGGTGATCTTTCTTTCGAAACACTTCGAACCACACTATCTCAATGTGAGACAAGGAGTATGATTGCATAAATAAATAAATTGCAAGCATATGTAGTTTGATCGAAACATGATGGCCAGATCAAAATGGAATTGATAGAATCTGCAAATTAGAGCTTTTATAGCATACCTCTAACAATCTCCCACTTATGCTTAATAAGCTCATGGCTATTGCTAACCACGATTCACTTTCAATCTTAATTCTCAAAGAACTGTTGCCCTTTCTGCCATACATCCGACTCCCAATCCTTTAACATGGCCCTCATCCGCTTTCGCCGGAAAGCCAATCCTAAAAGGATTTACCTGGTTGTCTACCGATGTAACTAGGCGACAAACATCCACTCTATCGCAGTCCTTTGCAACGGGCGTACTTGCTCTATGTGTCACTTGCTTTATGAACTAGTGATTCCTCTATGTATGTAACTGCACCAACTGTCATCACAATCAAATTGTGACCTGACCTGGCTAGACGAGGTTTCACATTTTTAGTTTAATGGCGAATCCAACCTCTACGTCGCTCGCCATTTGGGAAGTGACGTACTGAGTTCATAGTGGAATCCGTCAACGCATCACCGCTTGACATTCCTCTAATCTACTTGGTTCCCACAAGTGAACACAATCCATAAGGTGGTTTTTACTTGTTGTTCATGTCTGATTAGAAATCAGAATCCTTTGTAATCCAAAGGTTGCTTATGGTTCATCTGGTAACCTTACATAATATCCTTAGCCCTTTTACGGCGCTTGATTCTATGTCCTACCATGAACCATTGCTCCCATCTAGGATTACTTAGATATTTATTAACCTTGCAAATAAATATCAGGCCTCATCTATTGCATATACTAGGCTTCCGCTTGCCATGCATGAGGACTGTCTCTGTATCATGCAAATAAAATGAGCCTTATGACTGTCTGTACATGAAAATTGGGGTAATCGCAACATATCTTCCTTGTGATCCTCAATCTCAAGAATATCTGTTGATTCCGAATCTTTCATGTACCACTACTTGGATAACCATACTCTTGCTTCTGTCAACATTTTCAAACTGCCTCCATTTATCAAGATGTTGTCTACGCATAGTACAAAAATACCACCACGCTACCATTGCGCCACACACAATGCTCATTTGGTGAATAATCAAATCTCCGATTCGAACTTATCAACCAAATGATCGGCCCACCACAGTCCTTTAAATGGACTTTGTCAGCCCACTGACTAAATGATCTTAGCCCTTTTTTAATGAAAACTTCTGGGTGCTGCTCCGTGGATATTCCTACAAGACTTCCGGTTAAGGAAAATATCTTGACAACTACTTTGCCTATCTTATAACTTTTATGAATGGCATCAGCTTTGAATTAGGCAGCCGGAGAAATAATTAACTCATAATAGATCCCGTTCTTTCTGAGTTCACCATTTCACAACAAGCCTTTCTATGTACTGTTATGCCCCGTATTTTATTAATAAAGGAAAATACTAGATTTTAGTTTTAAGCTAGCCTTTGTTAATAAATAATCATGTTCATGTTCAAATTAAAGTTAATCAGCTAGTTGTATTTCAAGTTCGACTATTAGTCAATACGTTATTCGGTTTGATTATCCCAGTAACCGAATGAGTTTCAGATTTAATTCTGACTTATTTAATTAATTAATGAGTTCGGAATTAATAAGTTAAGTTGACGAATTTTCAGAAATGTCGATATTTGGATTAATCGTCCAAGTCTTGAATAATTGAATTAATTTTCGAAGATCACGTTTATGTTCGGAACTAATTATTCCAGTCAAGATTCTTCGAAATTATTTTCGAAGTCACGTTTATATTTGAATTAAGTTAGGTAGATAAGCACCTAGCTTAGTGGATTAATTGAGTTTAATTAATCCCATGATCATGGTTAAATCATAAATTATGCCCAATTTTCTTAAAAATGTCGTGAGCATAAAAGTGGGGAAAATTGTACAAATTCATGCATTAGTCATCTATTATTAAGCATGAGGTGTCATGCTAACCACTCTTCACTCATGACTAAGCAAGTTAAGATTATGACTAAACCAAATTAAGCCATGTGTTTGGCGTTTTCCCACCTCCTCACTTCGGCTATATATATATGTCATGTATTTGGGAAAATTTTCCAAACTCTTACGGCAAGTTCAGCTTATATATATACATGTTATATTAAGTTAAGTGAGGAGAGAGTTAAGTTGTGACAGTTTGGGAGAGCTCTCGAGCACGCACACACCGCACGGCATAGTGTACAGCGGCACAACCGTACGCCCACGGCGTAGAGCACGACGCGATTGCACCGAGTGAATATTTTCAGCCAACCGTGTAAGAAGGTAACCTCGGTTTACCTCTTTTTGATGTTATTAGCATTATATTAGATCAGTTATTTCAAATCAAGTTCATGTATTGGTCATGAGTAACTCTCGGCCGTGCCGTTCCAGTCATGTTGAGCATGTTCATGTTTTGTCCGAAACTCTCGAACAATTTTCACGTATAAAGTCAGTTAATAGTATATCATGTTCAGTTAACTCATGTTGGTCGAGATTTTTTTTATGTTTCATCGATTATTTGGCCAAAGGACGTGGTTGAGCACGTAGCGCGTGCCACGGGCCGTGCATGTTTTGTGATCAGGTTAGTTGAGGATCCTTCGAGCAATTCATGTTAATCTGATTAGTAAATATTACATCATGTTCAGTTATGTGTTAGTTGTCAAAGAAAAATAAGGTTCGGTCGAGGAATCGGCTTAACGCCGTAGGCGGCGCACGGTGCGCATGCCACCGGCCACCTTAGCATATTGAGCAAACTCATGATTTTTGAGGGTATTCAGTAGTTTTGATCATGTCCAGATAATTCTTGTTGTTTCATGTTAAGTCGGTCGAGAGTAGTCACCGGCCGGCCGGCAAGGGCCAGTCGTGGCCGTGCTGCCCGCTCACAGCGGCAACAGCACGCCGGCAGTCAGCCAACGCGGACAGACAACGTGTGCGCATGCCCGCGAGGCGCCGCACACAGCCTGGTCGTAATTGCAGTCCGCTGGCAGTGCCTAGTGCACGCCAGTAGTCCCTACGCACACCAGCGCGCGCATTCATGTGCCAGTCGCCTGCTGCGGCGCGCGGTAGCGCCCAGCAGCGCCAGCCACGCTCGTGCCTGCGCACATAGCGCGGGGCAGCGACCCAATTGATGCTTGCGATGCGCCAGGCGCACGCACACGTCCCAACAGCCGTCAGCAGCGTTCAGTCACCAGCCAGTCGTGCCAGCCGTGCCCAGAGGCACGGCAGCGCACGCTAGCGCGCATACCTGTGCACCGTGCTATGCCACAGGTCCTGCAGTCACCATGCCCCAGCCAGCCCAGGCAGTGCCAGCGCCCGCAGCCTTAGCAGGCCCTTTGGCCGAGTCAGCGGCAGACCGCCCGGCCACAGCAGGCCGGCAGTCCGGCCAGACCGATTCAGATCGGTTAGACCGGTTCAGGCTATATTTTCATGTTTTAAGTCCCGGTTCATGTTCAAGTCTCATTTTCAGATAAATTCCAGGTTCAGTCAGTCAGTTCAGCGTAAACCTTTAAGTTATCAGTTCAGTATTTTCAGTCTAGTCAGTTAGTCAGTTCAGTTTAGTATTTCAGTTGAATTTTTAGTTCAGTCAGTTCAGTCATGATCAGTCATGTTCAGCCATGATCAGTCATCTGCAGTCAGTTCAGTTCAGTTCAGCAGTACCAGTTCAGTCCAGTTTTTCTTATCAGTTAAGTTAGACCCCGAGAGGGTTGCAGTTAACTATTCAGATTAAGTCGAGCATCTTAACAGCTAATTTAATCAGTCTGAGCATAGTACTTAGTAATTGTTTATATATGTCGCAATTTTGCAGGCAATCAACACTTACATTTTCAGATCAGCAGTTCAGGTGGGGACTCAGACTGAGTATTACATTAATTATAATTACGCTATCATGTTTGAGGTATGTATTATCAGTATCCGCTCGGAATGGTCACCGGTCCATTCTGAGTTCTAGTGGCCGTAATCTGCCCACTAGAGTGTGCACATGGTGTCCGGCAACGCCGGCAGATGTTCAGTTTCAGACAGGTGATATTCATATCACGAGATCAGTATCAGATTATTCAGTACCGGTATTAGATATCAGTTATCAGTTTCAGTTTCAGTTTCAGTATCAGTTCAGTTATATATGCCAGGATCATGATATTGTTATTATTTTCACTGTTTACTTTAGTATGAGTTTCTGCGGAGCACAGTGGATTAGTGCTCACGCCCCCACATTATTCATGTTTTTCAGTTCACAGGGTCAGAGCCGAGAGTGAGCTGGCGGCCGGTTCAGGACGTTTGTATATAAGTTTAAACATGTTTTGGCTACACTATGTTTTCCGCTAACTGTTTTAGTTTGTTAAATCAGCTTTTGATCCGACTCCAGTCGGTTACTATATTTCATTATCGTTTTGTTATTAAACTAAGTAATGGTTTTCAGATAAAGTCATATTTTACGGTAGCACTCCGAATCAGTATTTCGCAAAATAAATGCTTTTATTTAGAAAGATTTTGCGAAAATTTGCGCTCTGATTTTAATGAAATAGCGGGGTGTTACAGATGGTATCAGAGCACATTTTTGCATCTCTAAAAATTTTCATGTGTCAGAAATTTTACGAAAACCTGAACACGTCACGCTCACGCCTCGCCGACTACAGGTAAGTGCTGATTTATGTTTTCAGATTATAAACATTTACTATATCTATGCTCAGAACAATCACAGTTACGATTAAGTTAAGATGCTCGAATTAAGTTCAGGATCAGTAGTCAGGATACCTATGATTTAATGTCAGTATTTCCAGTCATGTTTAGCGACTCGTCAAGAAATTTGTACGTTTTACTGATCACCTTCTAAGTGTTATCAGTAAAGATGTTCGAATCAGAATTCAGAACTTTAGAAAGGGGTTAAGTTGAAAACTCTAGATTCAATTCTAGATATATTCAAGTCAAGTTAGCAACTTGTCAGGGGATTTGTAAACACTTATGTTATACGAATCTTAGTGATCATGTTCCTCAGACATTTTCTATCTGGAATTTATTCATTTTGCCAACCAGTTGGCACATTCCAAGAAAGAATTCCTTGAATTAGATCAGGGAATAAGCTCAATTTTCTTAAGTCAGGACAGTAAATCAAGTTCAGGGCAAAAGTTTTCATGTTAAAGGTTGTTATATTTTCCAAGCCATTGTCATAGTAACGGTTTCCAGTGTATAAGAATCATTATTCCGGGTTACCATGGAGGCTTGAAATAAGAGCCACTCAGCCGGGTATAACATGGAGACTTGAAAATGGAACCGAAACAGTATGAGTTCATGTAATCATAACCTTTCAAATCAGTCATGTTATGAATTTCACCAATCATGATATTCCAAGTTATGGTTTTCAAAGTTCAAGATCAGTTATTCCTTTTCTACTTGCGGGACCAGTTGTTACTGGAATAGCCCTATACAGTACATAGTCATGAGTCAATGTTTATGATTCAAAGACAATGTTCATGTATTAAGGTCGACGTATAATAGTTGTCAAGCCGAGTTAAAGAAGGAGGACTGATATATAAGTCAGTAATCCAAATTGACCTGGAAACTTGAAGTCGTACTTTATTAAGCTACAGTAAGTCAGTAAATGTCATGTTCCAAATTCTGAGATGACTATTTTAATTGTCTCGGGATAGCTTTCAGAGTTCAAGATAAAGTGATTCAGTCATGTAAAAGTCAAGTTAGGGTTATTCAGTTATGTCATCGTTAAAGATAGTTATGTCATTGTTGAGGATAGTCTGTCTAATAAGACAAGATGTATCTGTCATTTCAAGTATTTCCAGTGCCTCGATTCTCAAATTCATAAAATTTGAGAAATCGCAGGAAAGATTAGTTCATGATAGACTTTTCTTGAGGTTATGTTAAACCTCAGGGAAGGTAAAGATTTGCAGGTACAACGGAGAAGGGCCAATCAACAGCAACAGACAATACCGTAGAGGCGAATCGATGATTCCCATTCAAGGATGCATGTCGCAAGAAGAGAAGGATACCATGCCTGAGTCACAGTACACTGGGAGATTACAGAGAGTTAGCATTATAGTACATTGAGGTTACTACCTTGAGGTACAGATATGATCTGTTACACAAACTACGTCGCCGACGCAGGTGCAATGTTCGCCAGGTGCTGTATGCAGGCGTGCCGCACTCACTTGATGAGGAGCAGGTGTACCGCATTACAATGTGCCGCGAACGATGTGCCGCATTATCGAGTAGATAATCACAAAAGGTAATCACCGATATTGCTAGTTATCCTCATTTGTACATGTGCGTATCTCTGGAGTTTTCCGAGTGTACCAACGACTGGAGTTTTTCCACAGTCAACGTTCAGACCGAAGATCAACAATCAGCCAGGAGATGAAGACCAGTACACTTAAGAATTATGTTTTTAATGTCAAGTATATTTAATGGAACACTTTATTTCAGAAAAGTGTCCCGTTTCAGTCAGTGCTAATCATCAACTCACTTAATAGTGAATTGTTGATTCCTCAGTTAAGATCAAGTCTATTGTTCAGTATTTAATACTGAATTCTCAAGCCATATCAGCGGTAAGTAAAAGCTTTATGTTAAGCTTGTACATTCCAGTTTTAGTATTTCCGAGGACGAAAATATTTTAAGGAGGGTAGATTGTTACGCCCCGTACTTTATTAATAAAGAAAAATACTAGCTTTTAGTTTTAAGCTAGCCTTTGTTAATAAATAATCATGTTCATGTTCAAATTCAAGTTAATCAGCTAGTTGTATTTCAAGTTCGACTATATAGTCGATACGTTATTCGGTTTGATTATCCCAGTAACCGAATGAGTTTCAGATTTAATTTCGACTTATTTAATTAATTAATGAGTTCAGAATTAATAAGTTAAGTTGACGAATTATCCAAAATGTCGATATTCGGATTAATCGTCAAAGTCATGAATATTCGAATTAATTTTTGAAGATCACGTTTATGTTCGGAACTAATTATTCCAGTCAAGATTCTTCGAAATTATTTTAGAAGTCACATTTATGTTTGAATTAAGTTAGGTAGATAAGCACCTAGCTTAGTGGATTAATTGTGTTTAATTAATCCCATGATCATGTTTAAATCATAAATTGTGCCCAATTTTCTTAAAAATGTCGTGAGCATAAAAGTGGGGAAAATTGTACAAATTCATGCATTAGTCATCTATTATTAAGCATGAGGTGTCATGCTAACCACTCTTCACTCATGACTAAGCAAGTTAAGATCATGACTAAACCAAATTAAGCCATGTGTTTGGTGTTTTCCCACCTCCTCACTTCGGCTATATATATATATGTCATGTATTTGGGAAAATTTTCCAAACTCTTAAGGCAAGTTCAGCTTATATATATACATGTTATATTAAGTTAAGTGAGGAGAGAGTTAAGTTGTGAGAGTTTGGGAGAGATCTCGAGCACGCACACACCGCACGACATAGTGTACAACGGCACAACCGCACGCCCACGGCGTAGAGCACGCACGTGATTGCACCGAGTGAATATTTTCAGCCAACCGTGCAAGAAGGTAACCTCGGTTTACCTCTTTTTGATGTTATTAGCATCATATTAGATCAGTTATTCCAAATCAAGTTCATGTATTGGTCATGAGTAACTCTCGGCCATGCCGTTTCAGTCATGTTGAGCATGTTCATGTTTTGTCCGAAACTCTCGAACAATTTTCACGTATACAGTCAGTATATAGTATATCATGTTCAGTTAACTCATGTTGGTCGAGATATTTTTTTTATGTTTGATCGATTATTTGGCCAAAGGACGTGGTTGCGCACGTAGCGCGTGCCACGGGCCGTGCATGTTTTGTGATCAGGTTAGGTGAGGATCCTTCGAGCAATTCATGTTAATTTGATCAGTAAATATTACATCATGTTCAGTTATATGTTAGTTGTCAAAGAAAAATAAGGTTCGGTCGAGGAATCGACTTCACGCCGTAGGCGGCGCACAGTGCGCACGCCACCGACCACCTTAGCATATTGAGCAAACTCATGATTTTTGAGGGTATTCAGTAGTTTTGATCATGTCTAGATATTTCATGTTGTTCATGTTAAGTCGGTCGAGAGTAGTCGCCGGCCGGCCGGTAAGGGCCGGTCGTGGCCGTGCTGCCCGCTCACAGTGGCAGCAGCGCGCCGACAGTCAGCCAGCGCAAACAGACAACGTGTGCGCATGCCCGCGAGGCGTCGCACACAGCCTGGCCGTAATTGCAGTCCGCTGGCAGTGCCCAGTGCACGCCAGTAGTCCCCGCGCACACCAACACGCGCATTCATGTACCAGTCGCCTGCTGCGGCGCGCGGTAGCGCCCAGCAGCGCCAGCCACGCTCGTGCCTGCGCACATAGCGCGGGGCAGCGACCCAATTGATGCTTGCGATGCGCCAGGCGTACGCACACGTCCCAACAGCTGTCTGCAGCGTTCAGTCACCAGCCAGTCGTGCCAGCCGTGCCCAGAGGCACGCTAGCGCACGCTAGCGCGCACACCTGTGCACTGTGCTGTGCCACAGGTCCTGCAGTCACCATGCCCCAGCCAGCCCAGGCAATAGCGCCCGCGGCCTTAGCAGGCCCGTTGGCCGAGTCAGCGGCCGACCGCCCGGCCACAGCAGGCCGGCGGTCTGGCCAGACCGGTTCAGACCGGTTCAGATCGGTTGGACCGGTTCAGGCTATATTTTCATGTTTTAAGTCCCGGTTCATGTTCAAGTCTCATTTTCAGTTAAATTCCAGGTTCAGTCAGTCAGTTCAGCGTAAACCTTTAAGTTATCAATTCAGTATTTTCAGTCTAGTCAGTTAGTCTGTTCAGTTCAGTATTTCAGTTGAATTTTCAGTTCAGTCAGTTCAGTCATGATCAGTCATGTGCAGTCAGTTCAGTTCAGTTTAGCAGTACCAATTCAGTCCAGTTTTTCTTATTAGTTAAGTTAGACCCCAAGAGGGTTCCAGTTAACTATTCAGATTGAGTCGAGCATCTTAACAGCTAATTTAATCAGTCTGAGCATAGTACATAGTAATTGTTTATATATGTTGCAGTTTTGCAGGCAATCAGCACTTACATTCTCAGATCAGCAGTTCAGGTGGGGACTCAGACTGAGTATTACATTGATTATAATTACGCTACCATGTTTGAGGTATGTATTATCAGTATCCGCTCGGAATGGTCGCCGGTCCATTCTGAGTTCTAGTGGCCTTAATATGCCCACTAGAGTGTGCACATGGTGTCCGGCTACGCCGGCAGATGTTCAGTTTCAGACAGGTGATATTCATATCACGAGATCAGTATCAAATTATTCAGTACCGGTATCAGATATCAGTTATCAGTTTCAGTTTCAGTATCAGTTCAATTATATATGCCAGGATCATGATATTGTTATTATTCTCACTGTTTACTTTAGTATGAGTTTCTGCGGAGCGCAGTGGATTATTGCTCACGCCCCCACATTATTCATGTTTTTCAGGTCACAGGGTCAGAGCCGAGGAGTGAGCTGGCGGCCGGTTCAGGACATTTGTATATAAGTTTAAACATGTTTTGGCTACACTATGTTTTTCGCTAACTGTTTTAGTTTGTTAAATCAGCTTTTGATCCGACTCCAGTCGGTTACTATATTTCATTACTGTTTTGTTATTCAACTAAATAACGGTTTTCAGATAAAGTCAGATTTTACGGTAGCACTCTGAATCAGTATTTCGCAGAATAAATGCTTTTATTTAGAAAGATTTTGCGAAAATTTGCGCTCTGATTTTCATGAAATAGCGGGGTGTTACATGTACAGACTTAAACATGGCTACTGGTGAAATGCTAACCCATAATAGATCTCATTCTTTCTGAGTCTGCTATTTCACAACAAGCCTTGTACTAAAGTCTTAACTTATAGATTTCGTCCAATAGCAAGTTTGCTACTTGGTAATTCTATAAGAACCCAGATTTGTTAAGAGTCCATGACTCTAAATCAGAAATCATTAAAACTTTGCTAAATTTATGCATCCTTGTCTTGGATCTTCTCATTGTATAACTAGGGATCGATTCAAGTTTACTAGAGACTAAGTCCGAGACTTTCTCAAAACATGAATTCCATAAACTTGTGATTAATACAGACTGAGTCCAACGACTCTCTGATTATCACGAATGGAGTTGTCTTGCAACGCTCCCACTACAACGAGGTTCCCTCTGCAAAGGTGTATAGCACAAAACACGTGTTGTAGTTTTTCCTTGTAGTATCACATTTGTACACTTGGTAACAAAGTTGAACTTTTACCTTTATCTTTCCTTAAAACAATTCTACAAATGAACACAGTGATTTATTACTTAGTATTCCTCTAAAAAACAGACATTCGCGCTAACGAACACATTCTGACTTTTAGTACTATAATAATCCACTTGTTTCTCGTCACTATGAAGTATCCCACAAATAGTCTAATTTCTGAACATCTTTTCCAAACCTACTTTCCAGCACATGTGCTGAAATGCTTTGAATCCGAATATATTCCTGACAAGCCCTAAGTCTTGCCAACAATTCATGCAGAGTAATGACTACTAAACTAAGATAGGATTATATTCAGAACTTATCCTGCTATTTGCACAACTCCAATACAAAAAAGCAAAATTCCTAATAACCCATCATTGACATAACCAATCTTCTAGAGAGACATTTTCCTTCGGTCTGTTGCACCGTCCTGTTTCGATGAACCAGGTGAAACACATTGAGATCGAATCTCAACATCCAATAAGTATTTCTATATTTTCCAGAAGGTATTAGTCACTACGATCTTAATCGTAATGCCACTGATACATTAACCTTGACATCTTTCCAACCGCCACTGTACTCCCTCGAAGTACTTAAGCTTATAGAATGTCACTTAATGTACCATGTTTTGAACAAATTTCTCCGAAGAAAAATATTCAAAACTGTATTGTCCTAAAATCATAGAACTTTACAAATCGGATAAACAAATTTTAACATTTATTTGGCTTCTAAATTCCTCGACCTTCAAAAGGTCATTTTTGTAATTTTAGCTGCCAAGTATAATTCGTAGGTCTGATAGTTTCATCCATTCCTAAAGAACCCATGAGTTCAATGGCTATCCACCTTTGAATTCTACTAACTCTAAAATCTCAAACACTAGATGCCAAGTAATGTAATGATTCATTTATTGAAGAACCTTTCTTCTTATTGGTTCTAGTCGACGTGTTACTTATTTCATCTACTGCACTGTGAGATATTTTGGTTTCTGAGTATATCGTGTAACACCCCGCCTTATCGTGAAATCAGAGTGCGAAAATTTCGCAAAGTTATTTAAAAATAAAATCTTTTACTTTGCGAAAACTGATTCGGGGTGCTACCGTAAAACGTGACTTATTTTGGAAAACTGTTATCTTAATTTTTAATAATATCATACGGTTTACTGAAAGCATAATTTTTTTCTAAAAGTTCGGTCAAAACATAAGTTCATCAACGTCAAAGTCAGCGGAAACGTAAAATCGTCATAATATATACAATTATATCATAAAAGTCCTGAGGCACCCGTCATCTCACGCTCCCGGCCCGACATCCTAACCTGAAAAACATGATAAAAGTGAGAAGTGAGCACTATGACACTTTGCTCCGTGGAAACTCATACTAATGTAAACATTGAAAATAATAACAACATCATGATCTTGGCATATACATAACCTGAACATGAAACCGGTAATAACATGAACATGAATCTGATATCATCACGTGAACGTGAGCCATGACCGTTACCTCATCTGCCGGAACAAACTAATGCCGGACACCATGTGCACACTCTAGTGGGCAGACTAGGGCCACTAGAACCCAGAATGGACCGGCGACCATTCCGAGTGGATACATGACATGAAATACATACCTTAAACATGGTACCGTAATTATAATCAATGTAGTACTTAGTCTGAGTCCCCACCTGAACTGCAGAAACTGAACGGTAGTGCTGATGTCTGATCAAACTGAAATATAATATAAACAATTACTACTGACTATGCTCAGACTGATAAATTAACTGATTAATTATGTTAAGATGCTCTACTAAACCTGACATAATATTTAGACTTAACCGGAATAACCGGAATTGATCTGACATGAACTGATCGGACATGAACTTACTGAACTGAACTGAACCCGAAATATTAACTGAAAATACCATTAAAATCGTGAACCGGGCTGAAACCATAACGTACGGACCGAACCGGTGGACTGAACCGGTCCAGCCGGTCTGAACCGGTCTGGACCGGACTGCCGGTCCACTTAACCGGGCAGTCGGGCTGGCTCGGCCGGCGGCCTGCCAGGTGCTGCGCACGCGGGCGCTGTCTG
>CACSLK010027816.1:2479200-2490338 GCA_902706635.1 Striga hermonthica | reverse complement strand
AAGAGACTCCAACATATGAATGAGAGTTCCAATCCGCGTAAATTTTCATAAAAATATTACCCGACGAACAAACGAATATACGAACCGATTAATACACCGAACAAGTAACAAAAAAATCGATTCACGGAGCACGAATATAATCGAATGAGTAAACACTAGCACTAATATATCGAGAAGGTTCGCCGATTACCTTTCTTCGGGACGCTCGAGACTACTGGAACTCGAACTCAAAAATCTGGAATCCTTCGAACAGAGAGCTACACGACAAAGCAAGATTGCTGCTCCTCGCGTTTGGTGACGAAGTGCGGCTGTTGTTCACGAGCAGATTGCTGTTTTTTGGAGAGAACGCCGGCGCTGGAAAATTGGCAAAACTATTTGAGAACGGCTTGCGTGGATCTCAATCCGGTTGTCCTGTTACGGTGGACGTCAACTGCTCGAGGATATTCGTCGGCGATGGCAGGAACTCGCAGGGAAGAAGTTACGCGGCTTCGAAATTTCTTCTTCTAAAACAAATCGAGAGAGAGAGATAGAGAATATGCAAAAATCGGTCCGCTCAGAAAGAGATATATGCGAGAGAGAGAGAGAGAGAGAGAGAGAGAGGAGAACGTGCGTTGTTGGGGGAAGATCTCGCACGGAAAATCGCAACTAAAATTTCATTCCGTTGGGGTGAAGACTCGGTCCAAGCACGAGGAAAAGAAAAAGAGAGGATTGCAGAATAGAGCACTTGACAGGCCAAGATATTTACAAGTAAAAATGGGCCAGATTTGTACAGCAATTGGGCTAAAAACATTTAATCATTGGGCCATGATTTATTCACTTGAGCTGGGAATTAAATGAATTGGGCCGATAATTTGATCTCCATGCTTCGGATTTAAAGCACCAAATTGGATCGAAACGGATATGAATCGGTTTACGCAATTTAAACCGAATATTGCCCAACAATAAATCTAATATCTAAAATAATTCTAAACATTTCACATTCATCACAAAATAAAATAAAATCACCTAATAATCAAAAACAAATAAGCACATAGAAAATTTAATATATAAGTAGATAAATAAAACTGGCAAATACGAGCAAATAAAATAAATAATAAAGCATGGAATCTCACATAACAATTTAATATGTAAGCAGTTAATCGAAACAATACGAGCAGTTAATAATAATAAATGAACAAATAATATAACACAAGGGAAATGATCAAATATAAAGCAAATAAATAATCACATAAAATTCAGAAAATTTTAATAAGCGAACGGGGCGCTACAATCTACCCTCCTTAAAAGATTTCCGTCCTCGGGAATACAAAAGAATATGCATCCCTACAAGGGACAACAAATGCAAGAGAGAAGTCGAAACCACGAAGCTCGGAAACTTTTTCTGAATCTCATCCTCGTCCTCCCAAGTCGCACCGCACTCACCCCGGCGACCCCGCTGGACTTTGACGAGTACCCATCTCGGCATCTCCCTGATGGACCCTCTAATCACACAGGTCACCGATCCTCTACACAGGTAGGGTTCTGCCCAACATGCAGCTCGTCAAAGTTCGTCACATGCCCCAGGATCACGCACATGTCCCCTCTACCACGAGGCCCAGAACATGTTGTGCACTCCCGCAAGCTCCACTGGTGGAGTCGACCGTCAGGCTAAGTCGTCGACTCTGTCGAGAATCTCAAAAGAACTGGAAGAATGTGGCTGCAACTTCCTCTCTTCTCAGAACTGAGGTGTACCACACCTCTATCTGTACTCAAAACCTCGAAGTGTACCATCAGAATCGTCGTTTGATAACCATCGTTATAAGCGTACCGTCCCATGGTAAGAAAACATCGCACGACATACCTATCAAGTACACAAGACCCCAACTGAACTCTTAGTGTCTCGACAGTATGCTCCAAACGTCCAACTAGCTGGGTTTGATATGCAGTGCTAAGTTTCAGTCTCATGCCCAGGTCACGCTGCAAACTTACTACTATGCTTTTCGCCTCCCTTGGCTATCCTCCTTAAATTCCTTCATGATCCTTAACGTGGTCAAGTCTTCTTGGCTCTCTTCGCTAAGCTATACTCCATGCAACGTTCAATTCGATCATACGAGAATGAACGACTGTCGTCTTTCTCGAGGCTAACTTACCTTAAGAGTCGTGATGGTATTCGCGTTCTTGAATTTCGCATCGATTAAATGGCATCACAAATGAAATTCACAAACTTTGCAAACAAAAAAAGATAAGTAGAAATTCAAGGTCACCCAATCTTATTTGTGAACAAAGTCTCAAAACAAAGTCAATACTACATGAAAAATAGACATGAGTTGAAAAAGATTACGAGAAATGAAATCCTAAGAAAACAGGAAAACAATAATCCTCTTCTCCCAGATATTCGATCAGTTGCTCAGCCTTGGTTCGGTTCGTCTTCGTTTTTGGCCAACATGTATACACGTGCTTGACCTCCTTCTCCAATCCTCGGATGATCCTGTTGATACTGCTGCTGCCCTTGGTTCTGTCTCCTCGGTTCAGTACACATGTTGGCAAAATGCCCTTGTCTCTCGCAGTTAAAACAAGTTTTCTGGGCCGCACGACAATCTCCAGCGGCATGGTGTTTACCACAAGCCCCACAACGAGGCACTCCAGCGGGTGCCTGACGGATAGGCTGTATATTCTGAGCCACTGGATGGTCAACACGTCGGTCATTATTGTGGCGTTTGCCCCTCTTGCGGTCTTGGTGGTGGTCGTTCCCTCTCTTGTTCGAGCCAGATGAAGGCTGAGTAGTGATAGCGGTCTGGGTAGTCGAGGCATGAGGGTATGAAGGAACTGGGGCAATAGGAGCCATGCAGCTCTCGATCTGTTGTGCTCGGATGACGGTCTCTGCGAAAGGGAGATCCCCATGACTAGCCACTAAAACACGAATGTCCTGGCGAAGCCCGTCTCTGAACTTACGAGCCTTCCTCTCCTCAGTGTCGATCATGTGCCTGGCAAAAGTACTCAACCGGGTAAAGGCCCGAGCATACTCGTCAACAGAAGTGCTACCTTGTCGGAGATCATAGAACTCCCGCTCCTTCTGGTCACGATAGCTCTTGGGAATGTACTTGTCAGTAAAAATCTCTTTCATCCTCACCCACGTGAGGGCAATCCGCTCAGCCTCCAGCCTCAGAACCCAATAGTCAGTCCACCAGTCGGCGGCATCACCATCCATCTGGTATTCAGCGCACTCGATGCGCTGGGCGTCTGAGCATCGGAGAACGGTGAAGATCCTTTCCAGCTTACGGAACCACTCCGTTAAAGCTGCTGGCCCCTCCTCTCCAGAAAAGGTTGGGGGACGCATGTTTTGGAACCGTTCAATCATACGACCATGATCTTCACCCTGAACGAGTGGAGGCTGCTGATGCTGAGGATCTCTACGAGGACCCATATCTATATGGCAAGAACCACTAAATTTCAAATTAATCAAAGGAAAGGAGGATAAATTCCTAAGCCCCAATTAACAGTTAAACAAATTAATAATACTCATACCTTGAGCTGGCGTGGCTGGACGAAGCGAGAGGTCATATTATAAATACATAAACAAATTCAGAAGCAGTCTACAGAAACGTAAACTTGCTCTGATACCAAACTGTAACGCCCCATTATTTTAATAGAAAAATACCGAATTATATTTTTCAAAATCAGAGTTAATTTTTCGCAAATAAATTTTTAAACTTTATTTAACGGGCGCTACTCATCAATTTTACATATCAACAGTTAAGTCAACACTTAACCTAACAGGGAATCAATCATCCAGAACAAATATCTCATGCCGACATTTACCATGTCACAATAGAATCCCAACATAAGAATATCCAAATTCCCATTCCGAACATGCATAATAATCCAACTACATGGCCTGGTTTCCGAAACAAATCTTCTAACATGGTTCAAATTCAAACATCAATAATAATTAAGTCTGGCAATGAGATAAATAATAATTAAACAAGCGGAAGCAGATAAAACAGTTCAATATCAAATATATGACCCGCCTCGCTCGTCTTTCGCCACAACCACCAGCTCAACCAGAAAAGAGATATAATAATGGGGGTGAGCGAACACTTGCTCACCATGGGAATACCATGCAGTCTATCCAATGTAATGACTTAAAATCATAATCGCAGCATGAACACAAAGCGTCTAGCCTACCTCCTATACCGCCCTACGCTTGTGTGTACACCCCTAACCGTCGGGACACCGCCCATTCACGGGAGCTAAACCGTCGGGACAAGCCCATTCACGGGAGAAACTTCTCAATAGGCACAAATAGGAAAACGTCGGAACTCCATCGACGTGAGAACCTCTCATAGACTAACGGTTCACATGCATACATTGATTATCAAGCCAAGCAATTATAAAGAATAACATACAAGGTAAAGTTTATCAACACCCACCTGGCAAAACGAGATAGGCGAGAATAAAATAATTGGTAGCAGGCAGAGGCTCGACTCCTCAAACACCTACATTTAGATGAGATAATATATCAATAATCTATCTCATTACTCGGTAATATTCGAAAATCCACACTTAATAAAAATTAAGTATTAAGGGATTTAATTGAATTTTTCGTGGAATTGGAACTCTCGAATTTTAAAAGAATTAGACTTGGAGAAACAAAAATGAAGTCTCGGGACTTAAAGTAATTTTTCCTCAAATTTCTCTCATTTGAAAATAATTTTATAAATTGAAATTGGAACGAAAAACAGGTTTTCGGGACTTAAATTAGTCACAAGGGCCACACATGACCTTAATTTCTCACGCTGGGCTGAAAATTGGCAAAAAGTTGGGCCTACACGCATTATTGGGCCGCGCCTTAAGGCCTGATTCCAGCTGAACAGGCGGGCTGGGAATTGAGCTTGCGGGCCAGGAGCTGCAGAGACATTTCGGGCCGCGCGCGGGCTGGTTTCGGGCCATATGGCCCGCGAGGCTGGAAACCAAATAAAAAGGAAAACTGGGTACTGCAGGGGTCGAACCCGCGACCTCCCTCAACCAAACGGGCGTAGAGACCACTAGGCTACGAGCGCAGTTGGTAGTAAAATCGAAATCTGAAATATTAACTTCAAAGAAATGCCTGGGACAAAATAACTGAACAGAGACTGCAACTTTCGACCAGGGAAACATAGGTTCGAAATATATGGGACAAACGGGCTTCCTCGGAATACGAAACGACACATGACGGCTCGAAAGCTATACAAACATCAAACAACAAGACAACGGCTCGGGTAAGTATAACGAGATTTCGAAACATCAAAACGGGACACCGAAATTACACGTTTTAATCACAGCAACAACAAAGAGACTCCAACATATGAATGAGAGTTCCAATCCGCGTAAATTTTCATAAAAATATTACCCGACGAACAAACGAATATACGAACCGATTAATACACCGAACAAGTAACAAGAAAATCGATTCACGGAGTACGAATATAATCGAACGAGTAAACACGAGCACTAATATATCGAGAAGGTTCGCCGATTACCTTTCTTCGGGATGCTCGAGACTACTGGAACTCGAACTCAAAAATCTGGAATCCGTCGAACAGAGAGCTACACGACAAAGCAAGATTTCTGCTCCTCGCGTTTGGTGACGAAGTGCGGCTGTTGTTCACGAGCAGATTGCTGTTTTTTGGAGAGAACGCCGGCGCTGAAAAATTGGCAAAACTATTTGAGAACGGCTTGCGTGGATCTCAATCCGGTTGTCCTGTTACGGTGGACGTCAACTGCTCGAGGATATTCGTCGGCGATGGCAGGAACTCGCAGGGAAGAAGTTACGCGGCTTCGAAATTTCTTCTTCTAAAACAAATCGAGAGAGAGAGATAGAGAATATGCAAAACTCGGTCCGCTCAGAAAGAGATATATGCGAGAGAGAGAGAGAGAGAGAGAGAGAGAGAGGAGAACGTGCGTTGTTGGGGGAAGATCTCGCACGGAAAATCGCAACTAAAAATTCGTTCCGTTGGGGGTGAAGACTCGGTCCAAGCACGAGGAAAAGAAAAAGAGAGGATTGCAGAATAGAGCACTTGACGGGCCAAGATATTTACAAGTAAAAATGGGCCAGATTTGTACAGGAATTGGGCTAAAAACATTTAATCATTGGGCCATGATTTATTCACTTGAGCGGATTCCTCATGCCGGGATTGGAATCTTGGCTTGCACGAGTATTTTGGAACGAAAAGAAGAAAAAAAGAGCTGGGAATTAAATGAATTGGGCCGATAATTTGATCTCCATGCTTCGGATTTAAAGCACCAAATTGGATCGAAACAGATATGAATCGGTTTCCGCAATTTAAACCGAATATTGCCCAACAATAAATCTAATATCTAAAATAATTCTAAACATTTCACATTCATCACAAAATAAAATAAAATCACCTAATAATCAAAAACAAATAAGCACATAGAAAATTTAATATATAAGTAGATAAATAAAACTGGCAAATACGAGCAAATAAAATAAATAATAAAGCATGGAATCTCACATAACAATTTAATATGTAAGCAGTTAATCGAAACAATACGAGCAGTTAATAATAATAAATGAACAAATAATATAACACAAGGGCAATGATCAAATATAAAGCAAATAAATAATCACATAAAATTCAGAAAATTTTAATAAGCGAACGGGGCGCTACAGGTGGGTCCCCGCGTATAATTTTCTTTCCGCCGCGATCAGTTGCAGAGCCACCATCATTAGCATCGCCACCATCATCCTCGTACCTGCTGCCCCGCGCGATCGTGACCTTCTGTTGCCGGTGACCTCGCACAGCAACTTCCGGCGAGCTTGCGAACCATTCCCGGCGAGTTTGAACCAGTCCGACAAGCCTCCTCCGCCACGACCTTGCAGCGATCACCATCTTAAACGCCATCATCATCCTCTGGTCGCTTCCCCGAGCCGCTGCCTTCAACCGTGGTGTTCCATTGCTGTCACCACCGTTGTTCGCTGCGTTGCCCACTGACCGCGCACCCCGCAACGCGATCGCCGTTCCCTGCATTTCCTCGCGCAAAACAGCACCGCGAGCATTGTCGTACCTCTGTTCGTATCACAGGCCCTAGCCGCCGCTGCTCATTGACCGTCGCTGATCGTTCATTGTCCCCGTGTGCGTATTAGTCCCGTTCGGCCCCTTTACTCGATTCGTAACCCCGTCCCGAGAACGGTACCCGGGCTAGCCCTCGACTTATTTATCTCACTCTTATGTGTGTTTAAGTGCTTGTATATGTGTCGTTACTGCTAAACGTGGGTCATTCGAATTAATCTGTGCCTTGGATATGAATTTTTAGTGAATTGTTGATATAAATGTGCCATTGGATACTAAAGTGATTGCAGTCACTTTGAAAAATTGTCGAACTGAGGTTCATGTGTTATTTTCCGTGGAAATGTTGTGGATTATTGGACTTAGGAATGTCCTTGACGCAACGGCTTTGGCCTTGTGTCGATTCGTTGTGTATATTGTATGTTATGAATTTTTGAAAATCGTGTTGCAGCCCGTTATTGCTAAAATAATTATAGTTTGTGTATTGCTCCAAAAATTCTGATTTTTGGATATGTGGTTATATTGCTGATATATTACTTGTAGTTAAAATTTGAGATTTTTATACTCTCTGTAGCCTCGTCAAAACTCGAAAACCGTTTCTGGGCTGTTTCTTAATAAATTCATATAAAATAGTGTTCTTGTCCAAATTGGCTAATTTTTTGATATGTTGCTCTTCCACATGATATATTGCTGCTGTAAAAGTTTCAAAGTTAAATTCGTATTGTAGCTCTTTTAAATTATTTAATTCGATTTCTAGTCAGATTTTGCTAAAATTATTTAAAATAGTTAGGAGCATGTTTAAGGGTTTTTCTTTGGTGAATATGTGTGTTTTTCAGTCCTTTATATGCTGTAAAAGTTTGATTTGAAAAGTCCAAGTCTAAATCCTTATGGTCCCATTCTTATAAATTTTTAACTAGTCCGTTTAACCGTTTTTGGGCACCGGTTAGCCTTGTTGGCAAAACCTTGACCCATTGACCCCGTTTTTGTGTCAAATCCTCGTTGCCTGCTTTTATATGATTTATTAAGTTGGTAGATCGAGTCTAGAAGTCGTCCTAATGTTCCAACACCGCAACTTCCACGAGTTTCTTAGTCAATGTGATTCGACTAAGTATAATTCTCGTTATCTCTGTAAGAGTCGAGATAGTTGCTTATGGGACTGTCTTGACTTATGTAGGTGTCTGACGAGCAGTGTCTCAACCACCTACGACTTTCCGGTTATTTGCTTTATCATTCGACACCAGGTGGGTTTTATTTAAAATGCTATGCCGTAAATGTTATTTATGTTCTTGTGGTATGATCAATGTATGCATGTGAACCATGTAGCCTATCGATGTGAGCTGTTACGGTCGTCGGTACGGTTGTCCCCGTCGAGTTACGGTACAGTTGCCCTTGCGAGGCAAGTCTCCCTAAGTCCTAATGAAAGGCCATATTGGACTAAGTCACATGGCGTGCTTTCGATATGCGTGTCGAACTAAGTCACATGGCGTTCTTTCGACATGTACTCCTATTGCCTGGTTGACGAGCTAAGTCACATGGCGTGCCCTCAAATAGACCAGCAGTAGCTAATGATAGGTGTGTACACATGAGTAATGAAATTGGTGTTTGTGATTGGAGATGTGACATGTTGATTGATTTATGTTCATGCTGAGACCATACCTTTTGATTATTGATTACTGTTTCATTATTGTAAATAACGTTTACTGCATAGTGGTGAGCACTACTGTTCCTCTTGTGCTCATCCCCACCTGCTCTTCATTGATGCAGGTTAGTATTGCGGGCACGACAGAGGGAGGCGAGTGGTGGTCTATTTATTGTTTCGTTATGCTTCCGCTTTAATAATATGGTTGTTATGTACTTTTCTATGTTTTGGACATGTGAAAACTGTTTTCGAACTATGTTATGTTTTGATGTTTGGGAATATTTTGAAAAAACCATATTATGAACCTTGAATAATCATGGTGTTTGACTTATGAGGTTTCAATTGTTCATATTGGATTTTATGTTGAGGTGTGAATCAGGTTAATGAAAACCTTGTGAAAATCGGATTTATGAATCCCCGTGGGTCCAGATAAGACTTGGACTAAGAAAAATGTGTTGGTTAATGCCCTTGATTTCGAAAATGAATTCGAAAAAATTGTTCTGATTTTTTTAGAAAGTCCGGAATTTCTTTAAAATCAAAGTGGGGTGTTACAGTCGAGTTGGGCGCTGCCCCGCACTATCTGCGCGGCGCAGGCACGACTGGTGCTGCTGGGCGCTACCGCGCGCCGCAGCAGGCACTGGGACGTGCACGCGCACACTGGCGTGCACGGTAACTGGTTGGCGTGCCGCTGGGCACTGCCAGCAACTGCCGCTGCGGACAGGCAGTGCCCAACGCCTCACGGGCCTGTGCGCAAGCTGCCAGTCACGCTGGCTGACTGCCGGAGCGCTGCTGCCACTGTGTGCGGGCAGAGCGGCCACGACTGGCCCTTGCTGGCCGTCCGGCAACATCTCTCGAGCATTTTAACTTCAAATGACATAAGCTGACATGACATGATCATGAATACTGAAATTACATCAAAACATGAAATTTTGCACAATAAACTGAACATGGCCGTGGCGTGCGCTCCGTGCGCCGCTGACGGTGTAACGCCCCGTACTTTTATTAATAAAGGAAAATACTAGCTTTTAGTTTTAAGCTAGCCTTTATTAATAAATAATCATGTTTATGTTAAAGTTCAGGTTAATCAGTCAGTTATACTCCAAGTTCGACTATTAGTCGATAAATTATTTGGTAAATTATTTTAGTAACCGGATAAGTTCCCAGATTTAATTCCAATTCATTAATGAGTCTGAAATTAATTATTCAGTCAGCGATATCCTGTCATGTTAATTATGTTTTTAGTTCCGAGATTATTTTCGGAATTAATTATTTTCAGTCGTAATTACCCAAAATTATTTTCGGAGTTCCGTTTACGTTCGGAATAATTTTGGTAATTAAGTATTATGTTTAATTAAATAATTAAACATAATATAGTGATTAATTAAAAATTAATCACACTTAAGTTGCTAATTTCCGTAGCAATTGAGAATTGTTGCTCAAACTTTAATTTAAATTGCCGTGGCAATTTTGTGGTAGTCATGAAGTATTTTTCCCACTTTATTTCCATTAAGCTGTAGCATGTTTCTTCTTGCAAAGGAAACATTATTTCCTCACCTTTAGGTTATTAACGTGGCATCTTTAGGTGGCTTATATGATGAATAATCAAGTTTAACCAATCAACATGAATTAAGTGTCATGATATTAAAGGGACACCAAAGCATAGCATCATCATATTTGTCCAAACGGCTAGTATATAAAGAGAGCATGGGATGAGAATTTTCCCCACCTTTAATCTTTATATTCTCATCTTAATTTTACTACGTCCCGTAAGAAGAAAGGTGAGAATTCCTTTCAAGCTTAACGCCTACCGCAAGCCTATCGCACACACGCACGCACGTCCATCGCGACGAGGTCAAGTACTTGGGTGTTAGTTCGATCAAGTGAGCAAGCAGATAGGTATTTTTCAGTTCCCTTCTTGTGAGGTTATCAGTAGAAACATGCTCAGTTATGCTCTGATAGTAGGGTTCCTACGGTATGCTTTAAGTAGCGTTCGGCTGTGCGGGTATCCATCGAGCACGTCCTTGTTTTATTTGAATCTACCGAGTAACTTCACTCAATTAGTCATTTCATGATTTATTATATTCAGTCAGTCCATATTGGTCGAAGTATGTTCATATTTAAGTATGTTTGTGGCCGAAGGACGTGGCCGTGCACGTAGCACGAGCCACGGGCTGCTCATGTAATAAGTTCTTTAAGGAATAAGTCCTACGAACACATCATGCTATTTTATTCAGTAACCATGTTTCATGTTCAGTTAAGATTGATTTGCCGAGAGAAAATAAGGTTTGGTCGTAAAACGGCTTACCGCCGTCGGCGGCGCACGGTGCGCCCACCGCGGCCGAGTTTTAGCTCAGCATGCAATAAGTCATGTTTTCAAGCTATTTCATGTTAATGATCATGTTAGGTTATTTGAAGTCAGTTTGGTCGAGAGAAGTTGTCGGACGGTCGGC